>QMIH01000049.1:86847-121326 GCA_003987875.1 Clarias batrachus
ATATATACAGAGGGTGCAATGCTAGTTAGAGTCAGAATTTACTTATATGGTTACGCTTTTTCACACAGTTTGCACACCAGTTACTTCCAACAGAGTAATCCGATTGGACTAGGACGTTTAACTATATGTATTACTCCAAGAGATGTTTTCTAACGATCCTCAATTAACTAACTGTTGATCGCCAGCATGGGTGAAAATAGGTTGGTACAGTCGACTGTACTGGAAACAGGGAAGAGCGGCTGCCACTCAAAACCCACGTTCAAAACCAGTCATGGAAGCCACTTTCGGCATGACAACACATCTGATAACATTATATCTTATAGCATGAACAACACTTCATCTCAACTCGAGGGTGAATCCCAAATCGCTCCTTAAACTCTGATCAAGGGCACTATTCGGAGTGTGGAACAAGGGATTGTGACGGCACGTGGTGTAGTGCTTAGCACTGTCGCCTTGCACCTCCAGGGTCTGGGTTCGATTCCCATCTCTGTGTGCATGGAGTTTGCATGTTCTCCCTGTGCTTGGTGGGTTTCCTCTGGGTACTCCGGTTTCTTCCCACAGTCCAAAGATATGCAGATTAGGCTAATTGGGATTCCCAAATTGCCCATAGTGTGTGAATGAGTGTGTGTGTGTGTGTGTGTGTGTGTGCCCTGTAATAGATTGGCACCCTGTCCTGGGTGTACCCCGCCTCGTGCCCTAAGCCTTCCATTTCCAATATATATATTATTTATTTTAATTTTTTTAAAGGATTTAACTCCTTTACATGGAAGTTAGCTGATATTATAAAGCAGAATAAGCGGAAATATAAAGTAAGTCTTTAAAGTAAAATTTCTCGGGACTGTCCACCACCTGCATGGTTTAATCACCTCACCCTTTGGCTACAAAGTACCAGTAAGCTAGGTGCGGATGGCTAGTTCCACCTGTCGATGGGGGATATACGTTGACGGAGCAAACCCCTCCGTCAATGCCTACGGTCGCACCCCAGCGGCGCCAATATTCAGCACAACAGCACTCCCTCTCCTGTGATAATGTTTCATTATTCCCCTCTTACGATTAATTTTCCATAACAGCATCTATGACAATAGGTTATAGTCATAGGTTGTTGTATGTAAATCAATACACCTGTTTGAATTTGTTACCTTTCAATAGTAACCATTCATTCACACATCTAACAAAGCAAACCATTTGATGTATTATATGCTAATGAGATGATAAAAGAACAGAACGCACGGGTAAAATGTGCTCTAACTACTGTATACGCCTTAACAAATTTAGCTTCCAACACTTTTTATAGTCCTGTCCACTGTTCCTGCTCTGTTCAGAGTTTCTCTTGAACCGTTTGGGTTTTGATTTCTTTACCTTGAACGTTGCACTTGTGATGCTGGGGAATTTTTCATTAAGTGTAATGACAGTAAATCTGAAATGAATCCGTGTCCTGCTGTCTCAGTCTGATCAAGGTCGAAATTGAATAAATACACTCCTACAGACACACACACACACACACACACACATACACACTTACACTGTTTGTGCAGGGCATAGGAACCTTACATTGGCAACATCTCTCGATTAATGAAATAACCCATAAACTGACAGGTGATGTGAGTGAGATTGATCAACTTGGCAACAGTGGCATGTGTTAGTTCTCAGAGTTGATGTGTTGGAGGCAGAAAAAATGGGCAAGTGTAAGGATCTGAGTGACTTTTACAGTAAAAGGCGAGATTATGATGGCTAGACGACTGGGTTTTGTGGGATGTTCTCGGTATGCAATGGTTAGTACGAACTACAAGTGGTTCATTGATGAGCTTGGCACCAGGATGCACTATGGGAAGAATGCAAGACCCCAGAGGAGGCAGTGTGATGCTCTGGTCAATGTTCAGCTGGGAAAACCTGGGTCCTGCAGTTCAAGTGGCTGTTATTTGACACGTGGAATTGACTTTGTGGAAACATTTATTCTTTAATGACAGTGGCCTCTTTCAGCAGGATAATGGCACCATACCCTGCAAAAATTGTTCAGGAACAGTTTGAGGAACATGATGAAGAGTTCATGGTGTTGACTTGGCCTCCAAATTTCCTAAATCTCAATCGAATGGATGGAGGCTATACAGTACCTCACAACTTACCGCAAAATCAAAACTTACCAGACTTAAAGAATGATAACGGAGCTAACATTTTCTGGTATTCCACCAGATACCACAGCACACTTTTAGAGACGTCCACGCCTTGACAAATCAGATCTGTTTTGGGGATCGTGGTATATTGCTACTGTAAAAGCAAAAGCATCATTAAATCTAAATTTAGAGCTCAACTTAGGGCTTCACATAACATCACTGTGTGCTAAAAAAAGCACTTGATTCCACAAAAAAAAAAAAAGAGAGAATACTGTGAAGGATCATGGGTATGCAAATTATCGCTGGATCTACAGTACTGTGTTTTCTGAAGAACAATCTAGGAGGAACATTGGATTCTCTTCCTTAATATGTAATCTCATAAAAGTTTGCAATCTTAAGATCAAGAGAAGATAATGGAATGAAAAAAAAAAATAATAATCATGCGTAGCCTCTATGGACTTCCATAATGGTTGTAACGTCGATTATCAAATAATGCACAGTAATCATTTTAGCAGCTAGTCATAAAGCCTCGAAATGAGCCGTTGTTAAGTTGTGAACTTTCTTGAACCATATCCTCTAACGTCTTGTCTTTGGTTTATTTATGCAAAATGTACTTTTGGCTCTAAATAATTTTATTTCTCAGTAGCTAGAGATTTGGGCTTGATAAAAATGGAAGAAAAAAAAAAGTTGCACGGAAGAAAAAAAAAAAAAAACAACAACAAAAAAACGCAGCAATAATTTACTCTGACCTGAATGTTTCATCCGAGAGAAGCGAAATATAAACCAGGCTGCTACACATGCACTATGGTTAGAGATGAAAATATAAATAAGTAATTCTTGGCACCAAAAACAGGTTCACATCTGAGTCCTAGTTGCAGAGCTATGCTCAAAAGCAACACATGCACCGGGTCAACGAGTGAATCACGGTGTTTACGTTTTTCATGACTGATGTTGGTTTAATAACGATCACGACGCATCGGGTCGCCTCCGTGTAGATCATCGAGTGCGAACGGGACGAAACATGCCATAAATGATGCAACACTGATGTTTGCTTGACCTCTATAACGTTGTGTCTGACCCCTACGAAGAGGATGTGCCGTGACCTTTGACCTTGGTCAATAATTATAGGCAGAAACTGTAATGATGTCATCTGCAATTGCTGAAATGGACCCTGGAGGGAGGGAGAGAATTTAGGCATTAAGTAATGCTCTCCCTAATCATTATTTAAAAAAAAAAACACAGCAGGAATCAATAGGAAACAAGAGGAAACTGGTCACGCTGCCGAAACAGAGCTGGTTTACAGGGACACGTTCATGTCTGGTGCTGATTCTCATTTATACAGAACTGACATTTATATAAAACGCTCAAACACGCAATAAAGGCTAAACAGTTTGACCTTACAAAGGGTTTCTTTCCTCATGTCAAATTATTGTGCCATCCTAGTTTTGTGATTTTAAGACCATACACAAATAAACTCCGGAGCTACACAATATTTTGTCGGTGAAATAATCAGGGCCGATATCTACCGTACGCACCACCGTACCATGCAATGCCCTTTACAGCGACCATAACTCTCTTTACAGATCATTTATGATAGTGCAAGGATAAAGTGATATATCATAGGTCGAGGTGAAGCTGTGTAATCTGTACCAGCTGTCCTGGAATGATTTCTTTTTTTTTTTTCACTTTTAATTTGCTGTGAGTCTTTCCAGGGTGTGATGATCTACAAGGAAGTGAAGTCGGTACTTTACAGAAATGGGTTTTGTCGTTCCAGTTCAGTTACAATGTGAATGATATTTATAGGAACAGTTTGAGATGGCAAAAGGGAACTTGGTACTTTAGTGATTTACTGTGGGATGGGGACAGCAGTGGCTCGGGCAGTAACAGGGTTTGAGGTCGTTGATCAGAAAGTTATGGGTTCGAGCCCCACTGACAGGCATTGCCCTGGACAGCACCCAGTACAACCCAGGCACTGTATGCAGTTAGGAAATGGGATGGTTATGTCCGATGTAAGACCTGTGCCAGAACTTGCTGATCGAATGATCCAAAGGGTGACCTTTGTAATTCCCAACCATATTTTTCTAAATAAATAAAAAACCTTTACTAAATAATAATAAAATATTATAATAAATAAAATAAAAATAAATAAAATAAATAAAATATACCTGTACAGTATCAGGGCATCCTCTTATGAGGTACAAAGAATACTCACTGATCATTTATACCGATTTATCCTGTATACAGTGTCGCGGGGGGCTTGGAGACCATCATGGAAAACATCGGTACACCCCGGAGAGGCTGCCAATCCATCACAGAACACACACATTCATTCACACAGTACAGGCAATTTGGGAACACCTATAAGCCTAATCTGAACATCCCACCAAAAACCTAATCTGAAAAGCCACCAAGCACAGGGAGAACATGCAAACTACTTTGATAGGGATTCCGAGTCGGGAATCGAACCCTCAACATGGAGGTGCCGGAAAACAGTGTTAACCCATACATATATACATTTACATACATATACTGTATATGTTTATAGGTCATGATGTCAAGCTGTTTCTGAATTTTTGGGTGCCTTACACATAAGGGTGCCCAGGGGCGGATCTAGAAAATTATTCATGAGGTGGCAATAAAATTATGAGGGGTGGCCACACTGAAGCAGGCATCCTTGCATGGTTTTTGTGGGTTCAAGGAACGCTATTCTTATTCTGTGTATACACTAGGGTGCACATTTTTACATTGTCCTATAAAAGTGAAATAAAGGCTGATGTGTGATTGACTTGAACCTGATATCTGGATTGGAACATCAGATAAATAAAAAAAAACTTGTTTATTTTTAGAACAATAGGACACTGGTGCTGGAGTGGCAAATGGCAAGGATTCTTCTTAGGGTGGCAATTGCCACCCCGTGCCACCCCAATCATATTGTTTTCTATGGAGAACGGAACAAAATTAGAACTTATGCTGGATCTGGAGTTGAATAAGCAATAAAAATAAAAACAGCTAAACAATATCTAGCTCTCCTGTAGATCAGGGGTACCGAAACGAAGCCGTGGTCCGAATTTCATGTTTGTGTTGGGAATCAGATAGATACAGTCAGTGTAAGTCTATAAAATAAGCAATTGAAAATTTACATAGCATTTCAATATTTCTCATTGTCAGTTGGACAATATAGGTGTGTGCATTTCCTTATATTTGTATACACTACAAACACCAACTTGTCTCGTGCCCTAAGTCTCCTGGGATAGGCTTCAGGCCCCCTATGACCCTGTATACAGGATAAAGTCGTATAGACGATGAATAAATGAATGGATGCAGGATTTACAATGATCCTTCTGAAAATGAGCACAATGAAAAGAAGCGCTAATTAATGAATGTTTTAAACAGACCTCCTCATAACGAGATCTTGATAAAAAAAATAACAAGCTCTGTCTGCTGCGTTATACCTTCATGGTTGAGTGTACTGTAATTTCCCTTTTAGGCACACGGAGGCCATTCAATTCAATTTGATTATGAACACAAGCCTGTCATGCTCGTTCAAGAAATGCTTTGTCCTACATCGAAGGTCATTCGAAAAAAAAAACTGAAAATCTACATCTTGTCTTGTCTCGTACACTGCTTTTTTCCGAGGATGATGTACAATAAGTGCCTCAGTGCACTATAGCATGCTCCTAGATGTATACAGTGAGGGCACAATACACGGTATGTCGCCTCATATGGCTTATGCAATACAATCATTTCATTAGTCCAGCCTTCTTAGATATTTGTAATTATTATTATTATTTCTATGTTACTTTTTGCAGTAACTGTGCTTCGCCAGTGCTACTCCTTATCATCATAATCACTGCAGTCGTGAAAGGACAAAAAGCAGTTTATAAGGAAAAAACGAACCACAGTGCTTCAGAATTAAACAGCGTTGCGAAGCCTGAGATTTTCCATTCCTAACCAGAAATGGAGCATGAGTTTTTTTTCAAATACAGCAGTGAACACAAACCCTCACTAGATGACATTTAAAACATTCTTTCGATTTACAGACCATTATTTAAAAAAAGGCTTGTGTGAAGTGTAACACCAGATTGGTTCATAAGGCTGCTGGACATACTGTACATCTAATGCATAGCATACATACATACATACATACATACATACATACATACATGTGTGTGTGTGTGTGTGTGTGTGTGTGTGTGTGTGTGTGTGAGTGTGTGTGTGTGTGTGTGTGTATGGAGTTTGCATGTTTTCCCTGTGCTTTGTGGTTTCCTCAGGGTCGCCTGGTTTCCTCCCACAGTTCAAAGACATGAGGTTTAGGCAAACTGGCATTTCCAATTTGCTCATAGTGTGTGTGTGAGTGTGTGTGTGTGTGTGTGTGAGTGTGTGCTCGTGCCCTGATATACCCCACCTCATGCCCGAGTCCCCTGGGGTCGCCACGTCTCCTGTATAAGATAAGCAGTATAGAGAGTGAGTGAGACAGAAAGTGAGTAATTTTTCTCTTCATAAACAGAGTGTGTTGTTTTGTAGAGGTTTAACAGTAAGTGCATGAATTTTCCCCCTCTGTTGCCTATTATGAATTTAATGCATTTGCTGGGTAAGGCATAAATTCTGACTCCTTATAGTTATCCCTGTGCGATGCTCATTTACATATACAATATATAGCATTAAATCTCCAGAATGAGAACACTCTTGATATCTGATAGTATGAGTTGGTGATCTCTGATTCTGAAATGTGCATGAGCGGTTTAAAAGGTCCTACAAAGTCCACTCCACTCATACAAAACCGTAGATTATACCCAGGTGTTTATGAAGCCTGGCTTGTGAACTCTGGATCTACTGTATTTTCTTTAGGCTGCAACACAAAATGGCATTGTAAATTTCACGAAGCGAAAGATGTAACATACAGTACAGTATATATGTGTGTAGAGGGTGCCGGGAAAAAAAAAAACTGAACTAGGTGGCATGTTAACCCTAAATTTCTGAGCAAGTCAAGCAACCCCATAGTAGCCTTAAAAGTAAATCTCTGGCTACATCCTAGTTATTGCTGTTATAAACAATGTTATAGCCAGAGTCATTTATTTACCAGCCTCTCTTTTATGTCTTGAAGTAAGAAAAACATACACGACATGGACAAAAGGATTTGGCCAAAACCTGCAATGACATTGTATCCAAATACATATACTTCGGTATATAGAGTTGGTCCCCATTTTGACGCCATAGCGGCTTCCACTCGTCTTGGATTAAGAGTGTTTCTGTGGGAATTCGTGCCCATTCATTCTATAGAGCGTTTATGAGATCAGACACTGTTGTTGGACGAGAAGGCCTAGCTCGCGATCTCCGTTCCAGTTCATCCCAAAGGTGCTCGATGGGGTTGAGGCCAGTCAAGTTCTTCCACACCAAACTCATCAAACCATGTCTTACCATATAGACCTTGCTTTGTGCACTGGGGCACAGTCATGTTGGAATAGAAAAGGGCTGAAGCATCTTATCTCGTCTTATGCTGAAGCATTAAGATTGCCCTTCACTGTGGATGAGGGGTCTGATTAAAGCACCTGGATTCCATAATTAACAGGTTTGGCCAAATACTGATTGGTCCATACAGTATGGTGTACATATTTACACAGCATGTCACAGAAGCACCAATATCTTCTGTCATGTCTGTAAAATACTGTAAGTGTACAGCTTTAAAACTTGGCTAAAGTTTTAGCAGAGCCAATACATCCTTCAGGAAGCCTGGAGAACTATTCTTAAAAAAAAGCAAGAAAATCTGTCTCTTTGGAAGCAAAATATAAAGAAATAATGGGTGACTCAAGACTTTTGCACAGTACTGAACAAGTGCCGGCGTATGTCGTTACTATGGAAATGATTCGTGCATTTGAATGCTCGATATGAACCTGCGATATGCAGATATGTAACGTTCATTACTGCTAGTCTAATTAAAGCAGAGGTTGCAGAACACTTTCCAAAGACACCTGATTTGGGGCTTTAAGAATATTTAGGTCCCGACCTTGTGCGCATGATTGGATTCCTAATGGGCCGTGCCCTCTAAAAACCTTTCATATGTCTGGGAAATTAAAGGCCATGTGTGTAGTTTTCCACCAAATCCTGTTCCTTTTCTTCTCGACATCTGATGAGTTTGATACGGCGAAGGAAAGTAAATCTCGCCCAGCAAATGAAGTATTGATCCGCGGCCCTCTGGCCTTGGCTGCACCTTGCGCTTGGCGCGGCGAATGAGTGACTTTTCCTGAAGGCCACAGAGAAAGAAAAATGCCTGGGGAAGGTGAGAGGAAGAGAGAAGGAGGGAGAGGGAGAGAGCGAGAGAGAGATAAAGAATAGACAGACAGATGACTGAGCGATGCCTCGTGTGCCTCGATATAGATCTTTAGGCCCCCAGCTTCTCTCTGGCTTGCCAGTCATCTCCCGACCTCTGTCTCTCTCCTTGCTGGCTCAATTATTTTTCCTGTCATTAATCATTGATGTTGTCAGGGTTCTGAAAGGAGCGAGAGAGGATGCGATACGCGGCGTGGTAGGTTTAGGAGAAGGTGTAAAGACCGACGCTCGGTTCCAAATCTGGCTCTCTGTCACCACTTCCTTTGGCGGGAATCCCAACCTCATCTATTATATGCATATGCTATTAATTTTTATAGTAATTGCATTGTTGTAACAGCATGGTCCAGACTGGGATTGTCCAGCACCCCTTCTCGTTCTCCAAAGTTCCACTTATAATCCAAAATAGCCTTCAGTGTTGAATCTAAGCAGCTTATGACTTGCGGCTAAGCAGTAGGTGCTGTGTGTGCATGAGGTAGCGAGAGAGCAAGAGTAGAAATACAGGTCAAATGAGCCTGCTTCTAAAGCAGGTCCACTGGATTGTGTTGTCCTTTGTAAAGCTTTTAAACAATTCGAATGATGGTGTAGGAAATTCCCATCCTATGGTGCGGCTAATTTAAAGTCTCGCAAATATGAAGACTTTGGTTCTGTCAAGGCCTGAGATTAACATGATTTGACTAAACAAGTGGGCCTGGAGAACATCCCAGGAGACAGGGCACGAGGTGGGGTAACCAATCCACTAAGGAAACCCACTAAGCACGAGGAGAACACGCACACAGACCCCAAGGCGGGAATCAAACCCTAGATCCCGGAGGTGCAAGGCGACAGTGCGGAGGAGAGTGAGGCGAGTAATGCCATTCCTCCCACTCAGAAATCATTCCTAGTTACTCTATCTTGGACTCCCGACCACCAGCTGTGATATTTGTTAGGATTCAATTTCTGGCCTTAATGTAAACGCTTTTCTAAGAGCATTGCGGCACAGTGGTAGGCTTCTTGCCTGCTGTGCAGTTAGATACCCAGCCACTGGGGTTGTACGGCATCTCTAGCGCTTATTCCCAAGCCTGGATGTATAGTTCCTGAAGGTCTTTTTTGACTCTCATTTTCATTTCCAGTCCCTGTACCCGCGTTGTTTTTTGTTTGTTTGTTCAGTGACCTATGAATAATTCAAGCAAAAAAAAAATCATTTAAAATTAGGTTATTTAAGACCATGAACCAGTGAGAAACAGGTGCAGATGGTGACAGAGATCAGGCCGGTGATTAGTATACCGGTGATGCTGAATGCTGAGTGGTTGGAACAGACGAGAGGGGAAATGAGGTCGCTGCTGAGGTCGTTACATGATTTTAAATAGTAACTTTAGGCACTTTGAAGCCTTTCACAGTAAAACATTTATTCCTATTTCTTTAACTTCCCATTATGCACCATTTTATTTCATTTAATATGAGTGGTGGCTCAAGACTTTTGGACAGTACTGTAAATGGGAGCGTTAGATCAGGAAGGCCTTCTGGTGTAAAAATCCTGTGCCAAATTAAATGTGTGGACCGGATGGCACCATCGCACATGAACAGTTTTTATAAAATAGCTGGATACTTTCCTACCTAAGTCTGATGCTTGCATGAAATCAAATAAAACTATTCACTTTGGAAGTCATTTCTGCTTAAAGATTGATGGAACATCATGGATGGATACAGTGTCAAAACCCATCAAGCTTGCAAAAATGCTTTGCTTCTAATAATTATTAGACTTCCATTCATCCATCCATCCATCCATCTAGGACCCTCAACTATTTTCTAGTTCTAACTAGGCACCATTCAGGCCAGTGGGGACCATTGTATTTATTCCCATTTGTACAACAATGGTACTGTAGGACCTCTGGTCAACATTCACACATTACGGGCTATTCGGGAATTCCGATTGGACTAACCTAACCTGTGGGAGGAAACCCACCAAGCATAGGGAGAACATGCAAACTCCGTGCATACAGACCCGAGGCGGGAATCAAACCCAAGAACTGAAGGTGACAGTGCTAACCACTATGCCACCGTGTAACCAACTATTAGACTTACAGGTTGTCAAACCTAAAGAAACTAATTTCAGACACCAGATCCAGCTACATTTAATTGACTGACCAGCTACATTTAATTACGTTTGATAAATACTGCACACATTTAATGATTAACCAAATATCACCATCACTTTTAATCCCAGGTTGTTTGTGGTCAGCTGATCCATGGCCAGACTGATGAGCAGCCTTACATGCGTAAACAGAAGACATATTCTAGCAGTAAATTGGGCTTGGAAGCCAATAATCTCCAGCAATGACACACGTCCACTTTCCAGTTCACTCTTGTGACAGGGAGTCCCCTTAAATGTCATCCATCTCAAACACCTCACGGTGAATTTACGAGTTGTCCAGAACGCTCATGTAAATACCCCCTTTTGTGCTGGCCGTTTAGTAGACTGAGAGCCCTCTCATGCATTTTAATAGCTCATTTTCTGGTATATGTTTGGAGAAAACGGCTCGCCGAGCGCTAGACAGTGTGCCTCTGTGATATGCATCTTGCTGCAGCTGTAAATTGAAGCGCAGGCTGTTAGGGCCATTAGGCATTTGTATCCAAAGTGCGGTGAATTCAGGGCCAAGCGACGTGATGGAGGCTAGCAGAGCCTTGTTTCAGGAATTATGATGTTCAATTTTGCATCAGTGACAGTCTCGTAAAAAACAATCACAGCAGGCGGCTTTGCACGCCTCTCCCCTGGTCAAAATAAGCTCATGAATATTGAGGTGATGAAGTGGACCTTGCTTATTTTTGGGGTTATATTTAAAGGACTCATTTTGCTGAGACACAATAGTACAATATAGAATAACAATGTGTATGCCATATTTATTCCACATTATACTTTTTTTTTAACCATACATGCACATAAAATGTACCTCTGCTTCAGTAATTTCATTTGCATTTACCTATCAGCATTCATGGAATGACTTTAATACATCTAAACAGCATCGAAAAAATGTCTGAGGATCATATGAGTTTCAATCTCGGGACACTCTGTAAAAGTGTGTTAAAGGTGCAACAATACTAAAAATCATTGCAACCTCTTTAATATAATCTGCATATTCCCAAGAAGAAAACACCCTGTACTCTGTTTTATTTAGGGGTTGGGGTCATTTTTCAGGCATCATAGAAACTAGCTCGATCCATTGTCTAGGGGCAATTTAGGGGCTTGGTCACCTCTTGGCATGTTTACTGAAAGTGGGAGGAAAAAAAACGGAAAGAGAACCTAGAGGAAAGACAGACGGTCACAGGGGGAACATGTGAAACTCCTCACAGGGAGAAACATGAGCTCAGGATTGAAACAGGGACCCTGAAATGTAAGGCTGCAACACCATGCCAGCTAATCTACAGTACAACTTTCATAATGAAACGTCCATGAGAACAAATATTTCCATACAATCAACCCAGACGTCATTGCTGAGCAGTGAATAGAATAGGCTTGAGTAGCATCTGAATACTAAAACCTTGCTTATAATAATGTGACAAGGGACTGAAAAAGCAAAAGCACACAGTACTATATGAGCAATGTGACACTGAGGTCCCTGTATAGCTATATTCAGGCAAGCTGTGGGTTTGAGGATGGCTCCAGCGATAAATGTCACTTTTTTCTGACAGTGCAATACCTCTTTACAGCCCAGGCATATCCTCCAGTGTTCCCGCTGAATTTAATATCAAATATACTCAGCTGATTAAAACTATCCATACTCGGTATATAAAGCCAGTGGAGCACAGCAGTTTAATGTCTCGTGCATATTGACCATGTTCTGCCTATGGCCAGTTTCTTTGTCTGCTTCTCTTCGACTGGCATCGTTACAATCAAGAAGTCAATTTTCCTTTACTTTCTAATGCAGCCTGCTCTGGCCTTTGATAAGTCCCAGAAAGAACATGATATCCAGCTCTATTTGTTTGGCATCAACAGCTCTAATGGTGAGATCTACTACTTTGCAGACGGGCTCTATGCATCTGATATTGGGTTGCAGAGCTCTAATGGGATCTATAGAAGTTATATAGGTTCTCTTACCTCACTGACAGTGCTAGAGATGCCATGTAGGGATGGAACACTACAGCTCTAGCGATGGGATCCACTGCTCGTGTGATTGGGGTTCTACAACTTTAGTGATGGGATCTTCTGCTTAAGTAGTTGGGGGTTCCACAGCTCTAGCGATGGGATCTACTACTTGAATGATTGGGGTTCTACAACTTTAGTGATGGGATCTTCTGCTTAAGTAGTTGGGGGTTCTACATCTCTAGCGATGGGATCTACTACTTGAATGATTGGGGTTCTACAACTTTAGTGACGGGATCTACAGTAATGCTTGAGTGATTCTGGGGTTCTGGAATCTACTGCTTCAGTGATCGGGATCCACAGCTCTAATGATGAATACTACCCAATGAGCCAACTCTAATAATGGAACCTGCTGCTCGAATCTTTGGGGACTTGCAACTCTAGTGATGGGATCTACTGCTCTGGTGATTGGGATCTACATACTTCAGCAGTCAATAACTGAAGCAGTGGATCCCATCACTAGATTTACTGGTTCAGTGATTGGGATCTACTATTTTAGTGATGGGACTCTAATTGTCTATTTGGCTCCAGAAATGGGATCTGCGGCTCCAATGATTGTCTCAGCAGCTCTGACAATGGGATCTCTAGGAAGTGCAGCTGTAGTGATGGTCTCTAAAGCTGGAGTTATGGGATCTGTTGTTTTGCTCATGCGATCTGTGGCACCATTAATCTACTGCTCTACTAATAGCCTGTACAGCTCCAGTGATGACCTTTACAACTCTAGTGAAAGCCTCTCCACTCTAACTGATTGTCTCTTTAGCTCTATTAATGGGATCTAATGATGGCCTTTACACCTCCAGTGATAGGATCTACAACTCCAGTGATGGTATCTAAAGCTTTGCTAATGTAGTCGAGTGCTCTAGTGATGGCCTCTACTGCTCTAGTGATGGGCTGTAGCACTCCTGATTTAATTATGCTCAAGTGATGGCTTTTAGTGCTCTAATAATTTGATCCACTTCTGTGCTAATGGGTTCTACTGTTCTAGTGACGGGATGTACAGCTCTAATGATGGGCTGTGCCGTTTTAGTGTTGGAAACTACACTTCTAGTGATGGTGTTTGTTGCTCTATTGATAAGCTTTCAGTTCTGGTAATGAGGTCTATTGTGCTAATTAATTAATCTACAGCTCTAGTAATGGGCTCTAGCTCTATTAATGAGCTCTACAGCTCTAACGACTTGATCTACAGCTCTAGTAATGGATCGTTTGCCAGCAACTAATTATCTATAAAGGTTTCTTAAATGATTCAGACAAATTGATTCCCAAACCTAGATGAATCGCATACATTATTTAGACTATGCGTTCCTAAATAGTCTTAAGATTTCAGTTGGCTTTGGTTTCTACATTACTGTTCAGCTTTGGCTCTGTGTGCCTTTGTGTATTTGAAGTCCTTAAGCAAGCAGCCGGAAATAAAATATGTCATATATCCATAATGTTTACACTCCTACTACATTTGCGTTATTAATGTTATTTTTTTTATTCTTAAAATATAAAATATTTAATATTGTATGTGTTGATAAATTAAGAACAACGTTTAGTTTAACATTTATATATATATATACAGTAGAGCAGTCTCACAAACAAGTAATTACCTCAAACAGGAAAGTCCTGGGAGTCTGAGGTCCCTATACATTTCCCAGTTCAAGTCAGATGCATTATTACACAAAAGGTATCAAAAATGATATTGCAGTCCTTTCATTTAGTTAAACAACCCAGGTGTATGACCCTGCTTCCTTTTCTTCAGACGTCTGAGAGTCCGATATCTTTCGATTCATATGTTCACCACCACCGACAAAAAAAACAAAACACTGACAGCTCAGTCTTTCTCTTTTCAGTGCTAACCTTCATTTCCACGCTGCTGACTGTCCTGTCGTTCCATCAGGCCATGGCACGGACGTGTACCACCAGAGCAGGCAGTCTATCAAAGAGCGCATTAAAGTGGCGTTTTGTATTCATGAGAGAGCAGGACCGAATCTGTATAGAGGATCTATAGACTCCTCAGTATTCAAATCAGAGCTCGGGTTGTGTCCTGGCAGTGAGGGGAAGTGTATGAAGCTCATCTGAGCCTGTGTAAAACTGTCACAGAGCAGCTAGAAGAGTAACACACTTCATTTGTGCTCGGGACTGTCTGCAAATGGGCGGGGTGGACAGGGTTTGGTATTCCAGGAAGGTATGAGGAACTCACAATACCATGATAAAAATAAGGCTGGATAGCAACACACAATAATTGTACTATGAGTAAAAAAAAAATTCCGAAAGGGTATTTAATTGTAAAATGTGCAAAAATAAATAAATAATTAGGAATAGAAAAAATCCTTTAAAAAATGTTTCCTATTCACATTGCACTTATGGAATCTGTGAAATCAGATTTATGGATTTATTTTCTAGCTGCAATACTTATTATTTTATCAAGGTTTTATCCAAATGTAAAATACCCCAAAGTAACCCATTAATAAAATGTCCACCTTTAGGACAGAAATAAACACGTTTGCAGCCCACAGCTCATGACAAATCTAAGGGCGATGAATATTTTCGTAACACATCACTTAGAATAAAGCCATAATACTTTGCATAATTAGGGGCGTGGCTAATTTGAGCGTCCAAACTGCTAGCTGTCTGCTATGCTAATAGCTAACTGGATTCACTGTAGTTTAACTTACCACAAGAAATATACAGTATGAGGTGACATGGGAAGGCGTGCAGGCTACAGATAATGGAGTTCAATCAAATGTGAAGTAATGTTAGTACATATATTTTGTAATGTTATGTATATAAATTTACGTTAGCCACCTACTGTAGCTAGCTTGTGGTAACTGGGGTACGTATTCATGTTCTAAGCAGCAGCCAGACACTGTTCCTTCCACCCTCTGCCCATTTATGGATTAATTATGGACCATTAGTTAATGGACAAAGAAGCTAAAACCGTCAAAATTCCATCACTAGATCACATGTAGGCTGGCGTTTTAAATATACTGTATAAATGTATCTTTTTTTCTGCTATTTGGTGTACTAACAATAATGAGAAGGCAAACTATATCTTGTACAGTGGCAAGGAGCAAATACAGGAAGTGACTGTCTAGACTTTTTAGTCTTTTAAATATAGCAAGTGAACTTTCGCATCACCTCGAACAATCTCTCAAGTGTCCTTCCTGAAACGAATGAAAACCATGCGGAGCTTCAGCCGAGTTTACAGTGAGTGTGTTAATGCAAGGAAATAATCAAAAGTGACCTGCAGGATTAGCAGGAACAGATCCAGGATTGAGAAACGCTACATTACCAAAAGACTGCAGGACTGAGTAACGCTGCCAGTTTCATTCCATCTGCTTTGCACATTTCTCAGCTCGAAAACACCTGAATCAACAGAGCAGCTCATTAACGAGCTATTCGTGAGGACAAAATGAATGAATTGAAGTAGGAAAATGATCAAATATGTAGCGGAAAGCAGAAAGCAGCAGGTTTTCTGCGGACAAAATCTGAAATATTCTCCAACAAACGACAACAGGAAGTGGCAGTGAAAAGTGCTTTAGAACCAGACGGTGCAGAAAGTATGCGGTGCATAGGCATAGACAGACATAGCCGTGATGATGAGTTTAAAGCACGAGTGCTAGGGCTTGCCTTTTAAAAGACAGAAGGAATTCAGAGCAAATGTGTTTATTATACAGTATGACACGTTCTTACTTATCTATTCAATGTAGAAAAATGTATCAGGTATATACAGTACACAGGAAATTACTGGAGTAGAGGCTACAGGGTGTTAAAAGAAATTATATTTGCAGCATCCTAGAGTGTTGCATTAAAAAAAATACTGCTATATATTGGTAGCATTGTATAACTATAACTATACTGCTTAGCCAAAAAAAAAATTGCACACTGCAAGATTTCATTCAATCACTTTTAGCTTAGATTACAGCACACAATATGGTGGCCAGTACATGTGTGAAAATGATTCCCTATGCTCCCAGAAGCACTCTATCACAATTTGAGTCCTGGAGTATGCCTGTTCCATTAAAGAGGAAGAAAAAGGGTAATAACCTGGTCATGTAGCACATTCAGGTCATCAGCTGACTTCATTTATTGCCACATAACGTTGCTTAGACTAGACCTGACCAACGGAAGCTTTAATATCTACTTATATCCAGTGTAAGGATCCATCTGATGATGGGAACTAAAAAGCACCTTTGTAAGTCGCTCCGGATAAGAGCATCTGCCAAATTCCTAAATGTAAATGAATCAACCTCAAATCATAACACGGCCTCTAGAGGCCTGTACAGTGGACACAATGCATGATGGATGCATCGCTTTATGTGCTTCCCTTCTTACCCCGACACACCTATCATTTTTGAATATAATCAATCTGCACGCATCAGACCACTTGACCTTTTTCCATTGCTCCAAAGTCGAATTTTATGCCCCGGAGCAAAGTTAATCCTTTAAGCATAGCTGTTTAATACCAATCCAGTAAGTTCTCATCACTGCGTGTATATGAAAATGCTCTTATTTTCATTATTAAGTTACGTTTTTTTTTTTACTGTTGACTTTTTACCATGCAGCTTCACCAAGTGTTTCAGTGATCTCCATTGGTGATGTGTTTTCCGACCACATTTCCTCCATAAAGTTGACAGTTCAGGACTATCCTTCCAGGTTTTGATAATTGTATAAGGGATCTTAACTCAGTTCCAGTAATTGCAAATCTCCTTAGTTGTTTTCTTTGCTCAATGCAGCCCAATAATTTAAACCTTCTTTTTTGTTTTGGCCAAGCAGAGTATAAAAACAGAAACTTAAACTGTCAAATAAAGTATATTATAAAAACTTAAATGACATTAAAAATGTCATGTTAAGCCATTTTAATCATTTCAGCTGATTTAAGAGTGAAGACATACTATTAATGTACCCAATAGCAAACTGTCGATTGATAACAGTAGCGACAGAATCATTGGTTCATAGTGCTGAAAGAAAGAATGAAATCATTAGCTACCTAGCTACCTAACTATAATTAGTTGAGTAATATAATTACTCAACTAATTATATTTAGCCTGCATAGTCGAAAGCCGCTAGAGATTGACTTTCTGCAGACTTTACTTCCAGTCCATCCATCCATTATGTATACTGCTTATCCTGCGTAGGGTCACAGGGGAGCTTGGAGTCTAGCCAAAAAATTTGGGGCACAAGACTTGGGTTGGGCTCCAATCCATCACAGGGCACAAGGGTCACTCATATACCAAGGGGCACAATAATCAGCGTACACTGCAATGTCTAGACTATGAAAGGAAACCAGAGTACATGTAAACTTCACACTCAGAGACTGGTGAGGATATTTGAACCCCCAACACTGGAGGTCTGAGGTGACAGTGCTAACCTCTACACCACTGTGCTGCTTACTTTCCAGTCTATATTTCAGTAATCAGAAATTTTTGAAGATTTCAGAAATCTGGTTTAAAATCTATTTATCATTTTACATGACTTGTAAAGGATAAAAATACCATATCTTACTGTAAAAAAATAAAAATGGGATACAAGAGAATCATAAATACAGGATTTTCACCTTTATTAATGCTTAAGAAAGAAAGAAAGAAAGAAAGAAAGAAAGAAAGAAAGAGCTAACTAGGTATGACAAATCACACCCTTTGTTCAGTGCCAGTGTTTTAATCCTGTGATTTAAGAGTCAAGAGAAATTACCCCGACCCCCCTTTCCGATCTTATCCGTAGCTCTAAGAGGCTGCTGCTTGGTTTTATTCAGAAAGAAAGCCCTCTCACTTTTTTAGACCCAACCTAAAAAAAATCTGATCCATTCTGATATGATATTGAATTGTATTGGTAATGAACTTTTAACACGGGGTTTCCTTTGGAGCACTGGTTTTCTATCTACTACTCAAGACAGTTTGGAACCAAATTGAAGTACACGTGCTCTTTGGCGCCCCCTTCTGATTTCGAAGGGAATAAAGATACACAAAAAAGAAACCTGTGCAATCTTTCCTCTTTCTCTCATTAGTCTTGAGGAATAGTTCTCCAGGCTTCCCTTTTTGCTTTTTGTTTGTTAAGCAACACAGTGACCTATGAATCATTTAAGCCAAAAGCAAAACCAAAAAACATCTAAGTTAAGGCATGAACCATTGAGAAACAGGTGCAGATGATGACAGATGATCAGGCCGGTGATTAGTATATCGGTGATGCTGACTGCTGAGTGTTTGGAACAGACGAGAGGGGAAATGAGGTCGCTACTGAGGTTGTTACTGTGCAGTGCATAAAAACATGCAGATACAGGAAAAATCACTGGACAGGACAGTCTCATCACTGTTAGTGCCAGACCGACTGCTGTGAGAGTTTTTATAACAAAACATGGTGGAAAAAACAACCAGTGAGCTGATACCTGGGCACATAATCAAATCCCAGACTTGTGCTTTATTCTTCTTCTTCTTATCATTATTATTATTATCATACAAGCACTATGCCCTCTTGTTATTTTAAGGATTATTATCTATTATATATTCCATGGCTAGTAAAAGGGCTGTATCTGTGTGAACAATCCTTCTCACCTGCTATACAGTATGCTCTCCGACCAGAGGAGCAAATTCAGCCAGAGTCACTGATTACTACTAAATGTTGTACAGAGCGCCACAAGAGATCTTTTCTCCCAATGGCCATAAAATTATACAACTCTTCTCTGTAACATTTACACTATGTGGGTAGTAACTGTCTGTAATGATACAATATTACATTAATACTATACTTGTTCCCACAGTCATTTACCAATACTATTGGGCCTTATCACTCTTCAGTGCAATACTGATAACTTTAATATTTGTGCAATGCCTTTTTCTTTTTCCTTTCAAGTGCAATACATGTGAATCACTCATATGCTGTGCCTTTCTTTAGTGCAATATGGAATTTACTGTTCTTAGGTAGTCCCCCCCCCCTTTTGTCTAATTTATTACTGTTTTATTACTCTTTTGAAACAATGGAAAACAACTGTAACCAAGACAAAGCAATTTCCCTCTGGGATTAATAAAGTTCTTTGAATCATGAATCTGAATCTTATTTTTTTTTTTCATGGTTTTTTTTTTGGAGGTCTTACTACAGTATGCTCTTACTAAACACACAGGTTGTGGGGGTGCACCCAGGCAACAATGGCACCGTGGCCTTGGCCTAATCATCGTTGCTTGGCAACTATTATTATTATTTATTTATTGTGAAAAACCTTTGATCAACCCTCTATTAACTCTCGAGCGCCCTCTAGCGCAAATCAAATCCCGATGAATATCTAAAGCTGAACAACACCAAAAATAAGAGCCAGCGTTTTTGTGTAGTTCTCTCATATTTCCACTAGAGGGCGCAAGCATGTATCGTTTCGCAAGCCGGTTTCCATGGAAACGCAAGGCGCCTCAACAAGAAGCGTCGCTCTTTTTTTTTCCCCCCCTCCAATGCGAGCGTTTCTTAGTCCGTGACGTCACGAGCGCGCTCTTCTAGCAGGGGCACCCCGCGCGTGCCGGGACCGCGGAGTGAAAAAGTGAAGCGGAGGCGCGTGCACGGGTGAGTGTTTCCTTTCTCTCTCTCACACACACACTGCTGATGCTGTACAGATTAGTGAATGAACAGAGGCAGTGTTCAGGCTGCTGTTAGTGCAGGTGAAGGGCTGGGCTTGGGGTTTGTGTGTCTCAAATGTGTGTCATGATGCATTACACACAGAGATGAGAGACTTGTGTTGTTCTTTTTAGTACTGTTCTTTTTTTCATCACTCCTGTACCTCATTATGCAAATATGACCAAGAAAACTTCTACTGCATAGTATTTATACCACCACTTGTTACTTAGAATGTTGATGTTTCATATTTTTTCCTTTTGTATTGTCAGTGGATTTATTATTACTGTATTTATCTTTATGATCAGGTTCATTGCACAGGAAAGTTCTTTATTCTTGATCAACCGTAATATTATGACTAGCTGCCTAATATTGAGTAGGTTCCCCCCCTTTTAACAACAAATCAGCAATGATCTGTGTCTTCTGACACCTTTCTAGAGGAAGCTGCATGAACCTTTTCATCAATTTGATCTACACTAGCGCTTCTATTGAATCAGACTACACATGCCAGCTTTCACTCCCTATGTGCATCAGTAAGCCCTGGCCGCCCACGACCCTGATGCCAGTTCACCGTGGATCACTTTTGGTATGTCCTGACCACTGCAACCTGGAAACATCCAGCAAGAGCTTCAGTGTTGAAGTTGCTCTGAATCATTTGTCTTGCCATCCCATTTTTGACCCTTGTCAAAGTCCCGCAAATCCTTACATTGCCCATTCTTTCTGTTACCAACGTTAGTTTACTTGCTGCCCAACATACCCACTCACATTCAGCTCCAAAAACCTGTGAACTGGCGACAGGGTCATGGGGAGCCAAGGCTCACTGATGCACATGGGGAGCGAAACCTAGCCTGTGTAGTCTGATCCAATATCAGAGCTGCTGTAGCGCTAACTGCTGAAAAGGTTAATGCTGTTTTCCTTAGAAATCTGTCTGAACACATAGGTCATTACTATTTTGGTGGCAAATGGTGGGATCTTCTCAATATTAAGCAGGTGGTTAGGGCTGATCTGTGTATGTAAGCTAAGAATGTAGTTATAAGTATTTTATAGTTATAAAATTTCTCTATACACTAGTACACTTTTCCCAGCATTTCACTAGTGCATGTATATCTCAATAACACATGTGCTCTCTGTATGAAGTATGAGTGCACTGATTAAACTTTTAAAACTTCTGCTTGTGCCTGTTCAGGTGGGTGAGAGAGAAGGATGTATGCAAACTCCTATCCCAAGACACCGAACAAATCTCACACACAAAAAAAAAAACGATGTCTAATGAAGATGACTGACGTGTAAAAGAGCTTACTTTGGTGCTGGGTATGATGGAGGCCGGATCGGAAACCTGCCAGAACTTCGACAGCCGTCACCTGCGGCAGAAACGAGCTGCAAATCACAGTCTTGAAGACCAAAAAAAGGTAGGACTTCAGGAATGTTGCAGCCTTCAGCTCGGAGTGCAAAGTACTGTAGTACTGTCTACATTTTTGTTGATGCATCTGCTCGTTTGATACTAATCAGAATAACGAAAAAGAACAACAAAACATGGTGTTTGGTGCTGTTTCCTTTGGGAGGCGGGGGTTGGGGTGGCACGGTGGCATAGTTGTTAGCACTGTGGCCTTGGTTTGATTTCCGCCATTGGGTCTGTGTGCATGGAGGTTGAAGGTTCTTCCTGTTCTTGTTGGGTTTCCTCCAAGTGCTCTATTTTTGTTCCACTGTCATGCATGATAATCTATAAGACATGCAGATTAGGCTAATTAGCGGTCCAAAATTGCCCACAGCATTTGAATGAGCGTGTGAGTGTGTGTATGCTCGTGTGCCCTGTGATGGATTGGCACCCCATCCAGGGTGTCACCCACCTCGGATAAAGCAGCGTAAATGAGTGAAATGGGGCGGGGGGGGGGGGGGGGTCAATACTTTTCCACAGTACTCTATTGTCCCAGTTTTGAAGTAGTGTCACACAAAAAGTCCATTACTCAAAAAACCTCAACTTACACTGAATGTCAGTTGAAAATCCCTGAATCCCTCTGCTGCTGAAATAATCATTTTTCTTTTCAATGAATGCTTTCAAGCAGCTTGATCGACAATTTTTAAGGCATTTGTAAGGTTTTCAGTGTATTTATGCAAAAGCATTAGATTGTCTAGTTCTACATTCGCTTGTATAACATGACTCCAGACACCAGACAAACTGCATTTGCATATATAAAACTACATGTACATATATAATAGTAAAGCATACCTCTATCTTTTCATTATGCTTTAAGACTTTGTACTAGATGCACACTTCTGCTCATTACATATTCCACAGCCTGAGTATGTGTTTGTTGAATGAATGAGAAGGAATATTTATGCATCTCCCCCATCTGTTATTGCATTGGAGTGCCTGGTCTTATGGGATATGTTCCTTCAGAACCCGTTGTACCTAACAGCTGGGAGAGCAGCTCTGTCCAGAGATTTGCCGAAGCCTCGCTCCATGGTGGTTGTCACACTGATTAACTAATTTGCTGTGATAAATGAGGACGATTGGGCCTAACGAATCGCCGGGTGTTGGAAAGGCTTTTACGTGCGGGGGCACCCGAGTATCCAGAGCTCGCAGACCGTGACACTAACAACCTGGTCCCTAATCCATGCTGGCAAGCTTCTTACTGATTGACCAATTTGCATTAATGTTCATCCCACCCCTGAAGATTTTCTCTAAATATTAATGACTGTTAATTTAATAATAAAAAAATAAACCAACTAAAGCCAAGCACAGTAATAATATGAGGGCAAATATTTTTGATAACCTTAATAAAGTTTTTTTCCCACTTGGGCAGTTTGGTATTATTTTACTTCAGTGTTTGAATGACTTAAAAGCTAGAAAAGATGCAGATGATAGTATGCAGTTGCCTATTATTAGGGAAGGGAGTCACTAGGGACCACCTGATGCAATATGATCACAATACCTACTGTATGTGGCAATTTAATTTGTATTGCGCATCTTTAAGTATCCCATATTTTTTTTTTGTGTGTGTGTGTGTTTGTGTGCAACTAAATCAATATTCTCTCTATTCTATCAATCTTCTTCTCTCACTCATTCACTGTCTCACTCAATCACTTATTGTCTATTCCACTTTATCTTGTATACAAGGTTGCAGGACTTAGAGCATGAGGGTGGAAGGGGTGTCAATCCATCACATCTACATCTAGGCATTTGGCAGACACCCTTATCCAGAGCGACTTACATTTTTTATCTTATTATACATCTGAGCAGTTGGGGTTAAGGGCCTTGCTCAAGGGCCCAATAGGGACAACTTGGTGGAAGTGGGACTTGAACCTGGGACCTTCTGAACTGTAGTCCGATGCCTTAACCACTGAGGTACTCCTGACCCCATCACATGCTGCACATATACTCACATGCTCATTCACACACTTTTGAAAATGTCAATTAGCTTAATATGCATGTCTTTAGACTGTGGGAGGAATCTGTAGAACCCTGAGGAAACCCACCTGTTGGTGGCGAGCATGGGGAGAACATGCAAACCTCATGCACACAGAGATGGGAATCAAGCCTGGCCGGGACACAAACCCGGACCCTGGAGGTGCAAGGCGAAAGTGAAAATTTTTTTTTTTTTTTGGATTTTTCCACGATTTTCTCCCTAATTTAGTCGTGTCCAATTCCTCCCCGTCACTAGGGGGCTCCCACATTAAGGCTACTACTACCACTCAGCCGGGAGGGCTGAAGACTATCACGTGTTTCCTCCGAACCACGTGACGCCAGCCGACCGCATCTTTTCGAACTGCTCGCTCGCGCACCGTTGGGGGCGGCGTAACACACTCGGAGGACAGCGCTATCCGCTCCCTCCGTTGCGTGAGCTCACAGACGCCCCTGACTGGCTGTAGAGCCGTGATTAATGTGGGAGCACTAAGTACCTCTCAACACTCCCCTCTGAGAGAGCTCGGCCAATCAGCTCTCTCTAGACCTCTGGCTGCGAGAGGTTACAGCATCACCCAGGATTCGAACTAGCGATCTGCGGATGATAGGGCGAGCGCTTTTTACCACTGCGCCACTCGGAGGCCCAAGTGCAAAAATTTTATTTTTATCATATTTGTGAATTAATAGCAAAAGCCGATGTGAAAAATACATTTCCTGTTTTTTTTTTTCCTTCCTGGTTTTCTCTCAGTTTTTAATTTTTGTGTCAGCCAAATAGATATTCCCCTTAATGTGACGTCACATAAGGGAAATTCTCAGCTTTGTGGTTCTCTAGTAGGAGTGTGGCTCATTTACATAAATACTGAAACTGCACGTTCGGGGAAGGAGGAAGGATTGAAACAGAGGGAGTTTGAGGTATATGAAAAAATGCAGTTTTGAGTTGTATTTCACTCAGCTCGAGCGCTAACCCAAAGACGCACTACAGGAGCTCTGAGACCTGGGTTAACTTGTGAAAAAAATATGAGCCCTTTAATTTATATATTAAATATGGAAATAGGGACTTAGACGCTATAGAACAATTAACAACACTGTTGTGGCTGTCAAGCAGAGTTACTGTTCTCACCTCAAAGTGAATATTTTTGTATAACAGCATGTTCTGAAGTCTTTCATTCTTCACTTTAGTTAAAGAATTACACGGCATACTTTTTGTCCGTTTATGGGTGATCGATTTCATAATGTGGAATGTCTGAGAAACAAGTTATTTCCTGTCAGTAGTGGATTCGGTGTTTGCTTTCAACACACATGAGACAGTAATACTGTAGGAACGTATTCACAAGATCTGAACACCTCCTGTATTTATACAGTGAGTTAAGAGTGGCTGTGCATAGCGGTGCTCTCTCAGCCACATGGAAGAGTGTTTGCTCAGTTCTCCTGTGGTTCAGAAGCACATTCGTAGTAACTGCAGGAGGGCCATGTCATGGCGTTTAAACAAAGAACAGGCTGTTCTCGCCATTCCCGCTAACCCATGACTTACACTTTATTCTCGGTATTTCACTTTTTATTTTTATTCCATGTAATCTCCGTGTGTATGTGTGTGTGTGCTCATACTGTATATCTGATCTCCATGTGTGTGTGATCCAGGACTTGAATTTAGAAGTGTTAATGCTCCTGTGAATGTTGAACATTAATGAATAGGAGTTCGACCTGTCAGCACAGCTATCTGTAGCGTCTGACTTTGACGCTATATTATTATTATTATCTGCCCTGGAGACTTGGAGAACTCTGGATCAAGAAAGTAGACTGTCATTGCACATCAATCCCTTTTTTTCTACATGACACAAAGACAGATGAGGTTCTTAGGAGATGCTCCAGCATGAGAACGGCTGAACTGGGACACCAATAGTTCTAGCATGGCAGGACATAGATCATTGAGCATCTCTTTCTCTATATCTCCATATCTTAAGTTTGCCATGCTTTTGGGGAGTTTTTGAGTTTTTCCCCACATGATGACTTGGCACACTGTATGAAGGCCCAGAGCTAAAGCCGAGCACTCTAAGGTAGAACCCTGGAATTACTATTTTTTCCGATTTCTTCAGTCTGTAATTAAAGGATATTCAGAAGCTATTCTGATATTTCTGAAGAAACATATGTAGATTGTGGGTCATTTGAAAACGTTAGTTTGTGGCCCAAAACCTCACCATAAATTCAAACTGAGCACCGCCGTTGGATAGAAGCTACAAAAAATACTTCCTTTTATAGGTCCGGCCTAAAAAATACTTAAGAACAAAAAAATATATATAAAAAAAATAAAATTTCCATTTACCCCAAAATTTATTGATGTGATGTAATCTGCTGCTGTCAGCTTTAAAGTGTATGTTTTTTAAGCTTATAATTCTTGTATTAACAAAGAGGATAATGTTACTGTATGTTGATGACAATTTAGAATTTTTTTTTTCAGGATAAATTGTCCTTTGCTGCGGAAAAAAAATGGTCAGGAAAAAAACAATCATGAATGTCTACGTTCAGAGATCACTTAGACGCTTGGTGACGTTGCATCATAAAAAGTGAAAAGTTGGAATCAGAGCTGTGTTTACTAGAGAAAGTAGGAGCATTTCCACAAACAATGAACTCACAGGACTGAGACTCAACAGCTGAAGCACTTGTTAGTGAGACTAATGAGAAAAAAGGTTTCGGGGTGTTACGGAGCATAAATAATGAACTTTTGAGCAACAGAAAAAGGTCATGTGATCTGATGGGTGTGTCAGGGTAAGAAGGGAAGCGCATGAAGCGATGCACCCATCATGCATAGTGTCCACTGTGCAAGCCTCTGGAGGCAGTGTTATAACCTGTGGTTGCTTCAGTTGCTCAGGTCTAGTCTCCGCAACATATTAAATAAAGGCAGCTTGTGACCTGAATGTAACGAATGACCAGGTTATCACATCTATGGAGTTTTTCTTCCCTGATTCCAGGACACAATTTGTGAAATAGTGGTTCTGGGACCGCAAGGGATCATTTTCACATATAAATTTGACACCACATTGGTAGTGTAATCAAAGCTGAAAGCTATAACTGAAATATTAGAGTGTGCGATTTTCCCATGCATAGGTTTTCCCATGCGTTTTCCCCCTGCTAAGGCTTTTATTAATGCCTGGTGTTGTATTTCTATGGTACTGTGAAAAAAACTCTCTTAGGCATGTGCAAGGAAATATTGTAAAACAAATATATGTAATGAAATAATAATGAAATCACTATGATAAGCTAAACAAAGTTAACATTTGATATGACAACCCTTTGCTTTAAAACTTTTTATAGTTTATGAAGGTTTATAAAAAACAAACGACTTCTTTTTGCTCAAAAAAGAAAAATCTGTTACATAATATATTGCCGTCTTATTTATGCTTCTTTAGTAACATAAAAAAAAAAAATCTGTAACTTTTTTTTAAACAAATGTCCAAAAAAATAGGGGTCCGGGTTCGATTCCTGTCTTGGGGTCTGTGTGCATGGAGTTTGCATGTTCTCCCGTTGCTTGGCAGGTTTCTTCCGGGTACTCAGGTTTCCTCCCACAGTTAAAAAAATGCAGATTAGGCTAATTAGCATTTCCAAATTGCCTGTTGTGTGTGAGCAAGTGTGTGTATATGTATGTACCCTGCCATGGATTGGCATGCACCCGCCTTGTGCCATAAGTCACGTGGGATAAGCTCCCGGCCCCCGGTGACCCTGTATACAGAATAAAGCGGTATAGATAAAGAGTGAGTGAGTGAGAAATATAATAGTAATGTCTTGTACAGCACTGTGTATGCTGAGGACACCTTCTCACTTTACACAAGCTGCTCAGATCACTGTGGTTCTCTGCCTTTGCTCAAGTTCAAAGATGTTTGAGTTAAAACACGACTTTGTGCATTAAAACCCTGCGAGATCATGTAGATTAAGTTTGAACATGAGATGGCGAATTAATCATAGCGCCAAATTTAATGATTAGCTTTCTCCCACCTTTGAATCCTTTCAATCCTTTCAATCCTTTGTTCAAACATCACAAAATGTATTAATCGAGATACCTAACATAAATTCAGATTACCTTTTGAAAACAGTTTTTGTCAGCCAAGTATATTATTCATTCATTCTGTTGATTTAACAGGGTTGGGAAAAAAAGATGTGGTAACAGGCCCCTTGGCCACATTGGCAGTTACTCTGTTGGAATTGTCAGTGGAAATCACCATCTGGAAACCCCCAAACCAGCCCCTGACTCCTTTGAGTCTCTAGGATCCAAAAACATCTCGGAGAAATGTGAAAGGTAGTTACACTATGTTTGTGTGGTTACGATCCATCGGTTAAATGCTATATATTCAAAAAGCAATTCTATATTTAATACTCTTGTGACACATACAATATGAGGTCAAACCAAGAACATCATGGCTGATCAACCTCACCGTCTCAGTCCTGACTTGACCTGCTGTTAAATTAAAAAAGGATCATATACAGAATTCATGCTTAATGGAAGTGTTATATACAGTAGCTGCATATGTAGTGAAGTGTGTACTGTTCAGAGGTGGGTAGAGAAGCCAAAAAATAAAATGTACTCAAGTAAGAGGAGCTGTGCTTCAAAATAATATCACTCAAGTAGAAGTAAAAAGTAGTCATCCAAAATATTACTCAAGTAAGAATAAAAAAGTATTCAGTGAAAAGATACTCAAGTACTGAGTAACTGTTTCATCTTAGTGTCCGATTTATTATTATTATTTAGAAATTATGTAAGCAGTCAGGCAAAATGATAAAAATAATGTATAAATTGTGACATTTCCAAATAATAAAATAAAGGAAATAAATGTAATAAAATACACAAATAAAACTAAACATCTTTACAAAATAGCAAATTAAGGAACAAGAAACATAAATTTCCTAATCTCACTTTTTTCACAACATAAAGCTTTTGAAACAAATCCCTACTGTAGGTGACATATGTGTGTTTGAACAGTGTAACTATTTCCTGTGTAAGATACACTGTATATTCAGTCGCCCTGCAAATGACTCAGCAGATTTTAAAATAACATTCGAACATGTGTACAAGAGTCTCACTCAACCATAAACTGTGTCCAGCTGAATAAATGTGAGAAAAGTACATATTTTTTAGCCTCTAGTTTATTTGCTTATTATATACAGTATGCAGTAATTATATAATTAAAGCAACATTAAATAAAACAGCTAAACTAACCATGACATGTTTGCTTCTCTATCACTGCTGAAGACAGCCCGCCCCTTCTCTGTGGTCATGTGACGCCATGTGGTTAATGTTATTGCGGCTGATTGGTCAAACGGAGTAAGGTGATTCTTGTTGCTATGTCTGATTGGTGGAACCCAGTCACATGGTAGATCCACCGGCTGCATTTCTCTGGCAAACACACAGAATATCTAAAGTGTTGAATAAAAGGTTAGAAAAGTAACGAGTCGATTGTAGCCGAATGTAACAGAGAAATAAAAGCGTTTCTTCTACTCAAGGAAAAATGAAAAATATGGTGTGGTAAAACTAATCATAGAAGTACATTTTTTTTCAAAAGGTAAATGTAACAAAGAAAATATAACTCTTTACTACCCAGCTCTGGTACTGTTCCCTCTCTCACATCTTTTGGGTTTGCTCCTGAGCTTGCATTACTGTCTGTGTGAGGACTTTTATATCATCTCCACGTGTCTGCCTGGGTTTTTTTTGAGATTGAGACACTCAGTTTTATTCCCTACCTCCCAAAAACAATCCATTAAATGGATCGTAAGTGAAGCTAAATTGCCACATCTCAATAAGTGCGTGAATTTGTGTTTACTTGATGCCTTCTGCTACACTCCCATCCATCCTAGCAGTTGTATTCCTCAAATGCATGTACAGTATGCATGTCTTTTTATGCACAAACCTGGAAATAAGTGACTGCAAGGCAGGTGACAAGCTTCTGCTTGGGAAAAGAAAATCATTATCATGAGGAGATTATTGCAAATTTTTGATGCTTTCAACAGTAACTGTTTTACTTTAATGTAGAAAGACAGAAAAAAACAGGAAAGTAATAAGAAAGTGTGTCCACATTTTTGACTGGTGAGGTACAGTATATTCTAGCATAAATGATAAAGAGACTTTATTGTCATTGTAGTGATACAACAGAATTTGTTTGGTAGCTCTTAGAAATCAGCAGCAATAATAAAATTTAAGAATAAACTAAAGAATAAACAAAAGATAATTGCACTGAAATATAATAAACATAACCATATGTACAATGGAATGTATGTGAAGTGGGTCCTGGATCTTGGTGCAAACATGATTGACAGAAATAAGGAAATATTGCTAATAACCAATAACCAATTATGATCAACCTTCGTGAACTCTAATAATAATAATACAGTGCTGCTGGTGACTCAGTGTGTTTGAGTTACTGATCGGAAGGTCGGCGGTTCAAGCCCCAGCTCCGCCAGGTTGCTACTGTTTGGCCCTTGAGCAAGGCCCTTAACCCTGTTTGCTCCAGGGATGGCATAAAAAAGGCTCTGACCTCTGCCTACCAAGAAGCTGGGATATGTGAAGAATGAAGAATTTCACTGTGCAGTAAAGTACCATCTTATGCAAAGGCACCAAAATAGGCACCGCTTGATAAATAACAGTCTTATAAATGATCTTTTAATTAAAAAGATGTTAACACAGTCTCTCTTGGAAATGGAAAAAATGCACAATATTTTATATCAGCAAACATTGATGCATAGTTACTTTTTATGTCATACATTGAACAAAGATATAAAATGAAAAAAAAACATTTTATTTATCAAGTCTTTTGCATAAGACTGTATGTGTGATGAAAAAAGGTTAACTTAACTTAACTTAGTATTAGCATTTATAAATATAGGTTAAAAAATCTAGGTAGTGTCCCTGCCGATGATGGTTGCCTGCAAACTCATGGCATTGTCCTTTGTGTGTCTTGCCTTCCTCCGATTTGTGTGCAGAGGCTACACACACCCCAGTCTCAGAGGATCATTAAAATCTGTCCTGGAATACTTTATGACAGTTAAATATTAGTCTCAACAATTTCTTCTAGTGTAGCCAGACTTCTTGATGACACAGCAGCCCTCCCTTTGGGAAGTAAAGGAAGTGGGTGTATAGTTTTTCCACACGTTAGCCATGGACCCCATTCTGACACTTCATCCCTGAGGTCAAGCAGAGGATATCATTATAATGTACTGTGAAGACTTTTCTGAGTTTAGCTAACTGTAGACACTTTGCTAATCAGAGGACGGTATACTGTACATATGAGATGGGGATTTTTCTTATTTCTTAATGGATTCCTTTCTTCTACTACACAACATGTTGTAGCTCGACACCGCCAAAGTTTAAAATAGTCATAAATGTTACGTAGGTGCGTCGTCCATGTGGAATCGGGTTTGTTTCCAGTCACAATATTACTAGTTTAGGTGAGATGTTTAGTCTGGTTGTATGGAGCCTGTTGCCTTGCTCGCTCTGTTCTATGCGCCACTGGTTGTTACCCTCTCAACAGGACATCATTGTGAATTCACTCCCTCGCTCCTCTTGTCATGCTAATTCAGATCATTTTTCTGAATAAAATTTTTCTGGGAAGAAGAAGTGGAAGGGAGTGGAAGGGATAAGCCGAGTGATGCTGTAATCTCTCACATCCGGAGGTCTAGAGAGAGCTGATTGGCCGAGCTCTCTCAGAGCGGAGGGATGAGAGGTACTTAGTGCTCCCACATTAATCACGGCTCTACAGCCAATCAGGGGCGTCTGTGAGCTCACGCAAGCTGAAGGAGCGGATAGCGCTGTCCTCCGAGTGCGTTACATCGCCCCAACCGTGGTGCATGAGTGAGCAGCACGAAAAGATATGCTCGGCTGGTTTCACGTTGTTCAGAGGAAACACATGATAGACTTTGGCCCTCCTGACTGAGTGGTCATAGTAACCTTAATGTGGGAGCCCCCTAGTGATGGGGATGAATTGGACACGACTAAATTAAAATTGTCCCCACATCTGTTCTACGTTGTTTTATGTTCTTATTTTTACTTTTGACCGTAAATTAACTTGTGTATTACAACTTATTTATATACAGTATGTATTCATAACCTGGATAACAAAGGAATATATTTTTATATTTTTTTGTTACTCAGGTCGTGCATTCTCCAAAGTTAAACGTTTATCAGAAATAACTGAGCAACTCCTGACTAATCAACCATAACACATGGTATCACAGTTACCATGGCGACGCTATGTACTCATTTTTCCCCCATATTGTCATCAATAGACAAGGTTAGTGTTGAGCATTTACAGACCTGACATTTTGCTAATGTTGTGTAATGAATTGAACTCACTTCCTGTATGATTATGAAATACTTCAGACGTGCCAACATCTACAGTTAAGCCCTAACATTTATGATTTCTGACCCCTTGCCTCAGCAATCTAGTAGAAATCTGAAAAGTACGCTTTTCTGTTTTCAGCTAAAGCAGCGGTCAGACCAAACGAAAATAAAATTCGCCCTCCGGAAAAGCCGGTTCACTGAAGTGGAAAGGACACAGGACGTGAAAAGACGCGTTTGTTTTGGGTAGCGGTTACCTTCGCAGGCTTTATCTAGGTGAACTCACAAGCCGTCTCAGTTTTCTTGCGCCAACAGCGACAAAGTGTGCAGCTCTGTGGTCTCTTTGGATCATAAAAAAGTGCGGTCTGCTTATTATTATTATGTGACGACCACACCAGAATATTGTGTTATACACTTTTCTTCTGCACATCTGAAAAAAACATCAGACCCTGCTACAGACGCTAATGGATTTGCGGTTAAATTGTGTTTCTCTGCCAGCTACAATTTTCTGATTTGCAACGTTGGCACCTTTGTTACTTCTCCACTCAGCTTAGCATTTAAGAATTAATATGCATTTCATCTAACCTGTAATTACTATTTGGTGTGGAAACCTTCCATGGCTCGGAGGATCTGACTTTTATTCAAACATTTTACAAACATTCCAGTGGATTAAGTAATCCTTACTACTAATGACTCATCCCAGTCAGGTGTAACGGGCATTCGCTCAGCCACGAATGCCCGTCCGCGCCCTCTGAATCTACGGCAGTGTGGAGTGACACAGTGACCTGTTCTACATCATTAAACAGCTGCAAGCATTTCCATAAATTGCATAAAAATGTCCTTCTGAAACTGTTCCTAGGCACATATTTTCTCAAGTGCAAATATTTTATGGTCTTTAGAGCCTTGGATAAAAAATGCCTGTTTCAGGTCATCTTGAAGAAATCAAGTCAATTACGACAGACCAAAATCTTACCACTATACCATATTATGGAAAAATTATTACACAAACATGAATAGTATCGGTTAGTTTGGTTACCTAGGTTAGTAATGATTAGTTAACCAGGCGGCACAGTGGTGTAGTGGTTAGCACAGTCGCCTTGCACGTTTAGGGTCTGGGTTCGATTCCCATCCCTGTGTGCATGGAGTTTGCATGTTCTCCCTGTTGTTGGTGGGTTTCCTCCAGGTTCTCCGGTTTCCTCCCCAGTCTAAAGACATGCAGATTAGGCTAATTGGCGTTCTCAAATTGCTTGTGGCATTTGATGGATTGGCACCCTGTCCAGGGTGTACACCCCCCCATGCCCTAAGTCTCCTGCTATAAGCTGCAGTATAACTCCAAGCATAACAATGTAATGAAAGTCACATTTATGTTTACTATTATGTTACTGTTACCTTTTATTTTAGTCTAACATTACAGCTTCTGAAGATCTTGCCTTTAGGATCATAACTGATATACTGTCAATACCTTCACTGCAGCTAGTTGACAATGTCATTCATAATGGTATTAGTCATGTTTGAAGAATGAAAAATTGTTCTGATCGATGTTATGAGTCTTTCATTAGATCCCAGGTGGAATTTTTGTTTGTCAAAATGTAGTGATGTTGATTTTTCCAACATTATGGACGTTGGGACAATGTTGGTATTACAGAAGGTTGTTTTTGAAAGATGAAATTATGTCAGAAAAACATTGACTATGCAATGATGGGATGATGCATGCCCCTAACACAATGTCGCAACGTTAGGGCTCTTGCTGGGATGTGATTTGTGAGCCCAAATCCCAGGACTGTTAGATCTACTGTTGAATACAACCCTTAACCGTCCTTGAATTGGTCCTGAAATAAACTATTAAAAGTAGGGTTAGGATTCTAGGGTTCTACTAAATGAATTCTATTGAGTTTAATTTATTTAACAGTGGACATTTATCCAAAGCTGAATAGAATGGAATAGAATTATAGCTTGGTCAATTTGTTCAATTAAATACAAATACAATATAAATGATATTATTTATATTATTATTATTGTATATACAAATAAAAATTATGCAAATTATAAAAATATGCAAATATGGAGTTGTGCTGTTTTTTTGTAGAATTTCTTTTTTACATATTCATATAATTTTTTTCTTCTCTTGTACAGAGCAGTCAAATGTCCCCTTGTTGCTTGAACTGTAACTAATAAGCTCCAAGTCTCTGTCCAAACCCGTACACTCTTTCAAGTTCCACTCGCCGGCTTGTCTGCTTTGATCAGTCACCGGGTCCCCACACGAGCAGGACATGACTACCCAGGCATGCAAGGTGCACTTGAAACATCTAGGTCTGAAGATTTTCCAAATTTCTCAAGCTAACCTCTGTAGTACAAGCTCAAGCTGGTGTGATGTTCAGGATCGGCGATTGCCTCAGCACTTCCACTATCCAAATGTGACACAAACTTTTTTTTTTCTTTATGGGGGGGATTTTGCATTAAGTGATGATGTTTGATGTTGGCAAGGTTCCAAAAATATTAATAAGATATAATCAATTTATAATATAATCCATTAATAATACTGTTATAGTCACACAAAGGTATCCAGTACAAGATTCAACACCACTACACCCACCCCACCTGAAGATTAATATATTTTTGTATATTTTATATA
>QMIH01000049.1:121365-140370 GCA_003987875.1 Clarias batrachus
ATACAGTATATATATGTTTTTTTAGCTAGCTAGAAAAAATTATATACAGTAGTACAGCATATACTGTACAATATGTATTTTTGTTACAAACCTTGGTTTAAACAAATTTCTTAAGAATAACAACAATAACAGCATGTCCTCATGTAATTCTTTAACACTAATATATTTTTTTGTTTCATAATTGTCAATGAAACCTCCTTCATAGAAAACTCCACATTTTTTTCTTTTTCTTTTTTGGTGGAGCGTTTGCCGATCACATCCCTTATAAGATACAACACTACAGTACATAGTATACATACATATTATAACATGCTCACTAACCTGCACAAATGCAGAACTGCTGTCAGAGTTACAGCTAAGGACTTTCTGACTAATCAGATTTGAGAATTCATTAGTGCCCTTAATGCTTTCATGCTTTCATTCTATGGCTATGACAAAGCGCTAATGTTGATCTAAGATCAGACATAACATTTCCTGCTTAATTTCGAATCCCCCTGATTATTTTAACATGGCTACAACATCTGAAGAGACGGTTCTAAAAGCAGCACTCGTCTAAGAAGTGAAGTGCACTTGCATTTTTCCGGCTTCTTTTCAGGAGTACAGAGACAATAGCAGAGAGAAGAGGCGTGGTTAATAAATAAGAGACTCTCGGTTTGAAGGAGAGAGTTTAAGAGTGAGTTTTTGTGCGACAGTCACCTCAGTGGAGCCTGGTTTCAAAGACCGGGCCCTCCCTACGTGGCTTTACTTCTCTAAATAATAGATGCAGGCTCAGGAATGTCGCACAGTCAGATTAGGGGAAGCAGAGATTAGTTTAATCTTTCTCAGAATGTGGAGTGCAGTGATTGTACCGTGCAAAATATTAAGAGTTTTTAAGTGATGTCATTTGACACAAAACCAGCCTTGATTTACAAATCCCAACTAAGCAAACTTGCTACGAATCCTGAGGTTTGCATCTAGAATATGATTTCTTAGCATGTGCTTCATTAGGGCTGCATTTTCAATCTTAGAACTCTGAAAGAAATAAAAAGAAGTGAAGAAGTTCTGCCTGTAGATGGCACTAGAGTAGCAAATGAAGCCTTTGTGAATGGGAGGAACTGTTTACTTTTTCTAACTTGAGTGATGACTGATATCAGATTATGTGCATTCAGTAATATAGAATACAATGCATATTTAAAACTGTATGTTTAGCTGTAAACTGTTTATAACAATTATTATTATTATTATTATTATTATTATTATTATTATTAAAATTATATAAAATGACTTCACATTGGCTTTTTTTCCCTTGTGGAGAAAACATTGCCTCTGCGCTTCAGTCCTAGAAAAGGTGAGCCTCAGTTCTAAGGAAGGAGGTGTGGCCTCTATGCCTTTCATCTAAGGAAAGAGGTGTGGCCGGCTCCATGCCTTAGAACTAAGGAAGGAGGTGTGGCATCTGTGCTTCACTTCTAGTGAAGGAGGTGTGGTCTCTGTGCATCATTCTTAGTGAAGGAGGGGTGGAATTTGTGTATCAGTTCTAATGAAGAAGGTGTGGTCTTTGTGCTTCATTCATGGTGATGGAGGTGTGGCCTCTGTGCATCAGTCTTAGTGAAGGAGGTGGCCCCTGTGTAGCAGTTCTAATGAAGGAGGTGTGGCCTCTGTTGATCACTTCTAATGAAGGAGGTGTGGCCTCTGTGCTTCACTTTTAATTAAAGAGGCGTGGCCTCTGTGCTTCACTTCTAATGAAGGAGGTGTGGTCTCTGAGCATGAGTCCTAGTGATGAAGGAATCTGTGTATCAGTTCTAATGAAGGAGGTGTGGTCTTTGTGCTTCAGTCATGGTGATGGAGGTGTGGCCACTGTGCCTTAATATCTGAGAAGGAGATATGGCCTCTGTGTCTCATTCCTAATAAAGGAGGTGTGGCCTCAGACTCAGTGAAGGAGTCATGGTCACCTTATTCTCGGTGGAGGAGGAGTGGCCTCCGTGCCTCATTCTTAATGAAGGATGTGGGTGTGGCCTCTGTGCTTTACTTCTAATGAAGGAGGCATGGTCTCTGTGCCTTATTCTCGGTAAAGGAGGTGTGGCCTCTGTGCCTGTCAGTCCCTCAGACTATACTTTAACCCTGATGTTTAAATGCCATAACATTTTAACCATAAAGCTCAGCTTAAAGAGTTTGTTGTTGGCAGCACACGGCAGCAACTAGCACAAACAGAGCTAAATAAAATGCTCCATGACTAGCCTGATTGATTTATACTAAATGGGTTACACATGTCAGTATCAGTACTGGAATCAAATAGGAAAAACCAGTGCTTGTTCTCCTACTGGCTCTGAATAAAATGCATCCCTCGGTTTTATGTTTGTGGTTTTTACGAGACCAGATTGAACCTGCAGTTTTATCCCCTCTGTAAACTTTTCATCTTTTTTGTACCATACTTTATAAGCATTAAATTTTTATTTTTAGTATAAAACATGTCTAATATGCATGAATTTTGTAGACATACTTAATTTTCCTCCTTTATCTTTTAGTTACAGTGTTAAGGAGGAACATTATAATAAATATGGTGTAAAAACTTTACGATTGTATTTAAATTTCCACACAAACTGTGGTAGTGTGTGGTGTTTCCACTTACTCTGACATTGTCTCATTTCATGACTGTAATACAGAATGTGATTATCAGCTAATTCTATCACATCTCTCACCACCCTTTAAACATTTGGCTTTTTACAGCGCTTACACTCTGGTCCAGTTTGGCCCATTCAACTCAAATAATGATTTTGTGTATGTTGGTTGTTCTGTTGCCAGTTAGGTGAGTAGATCTTGGGAATGGCATCATTCTGCGATGGTATTTGAGTTTTGTGTGTTTCCTGCAGTTTGGTTTTAAGAGCATTGCTGAGCTCAGAATTAGCCATGTGTCTCAGTCGAAATCAAAAGCCTTGAGCGGTTGGCAGGGTTCAAGCGTTCAATCGAGGACTTGACGTTAATCGGACGGATTGTTTTTATATCGCCATGCTCACCGGATTAACTGGAAATCGATTTAACACGTGTGCTTTCGTTTCTCTTTTCCATGCAGACTTGATTCAGATCTCGCTGGCAGAGACAGAAGTGCTATTCACATCTACTTTGGATTCTGGTTCCTTCTTTTAATGATTTTTTTGGTCTGTTTTCAAGCAATTCGCTCACCAGGTCTGCTGTTTTGTGAGGATCAGTGGCAGGTCGCCCTTTGGAATTTTGTTCCAGACAGCGTTAGGAATGCCAACTCCTGAAATCTAATTGTTTAACTGTGTCTATTCTCTTACTCACTAACTCATTCTATACACCGCTTATACTGCACAGGGTCACGGGAGGCCTGGATCCTATCCCAGGCGACTCAGGGCTCTAGGCGGGGTTCACCCAGAACTTGCCAGTCCATCGCAGGGCACGAGCACACTGACACAGTATGGACAATTTAGAAATGGCGATGAGCCTAATCTGCAGGTCTTTGGATTGTGGGAGGAAACCAGAGGACCTGGAGAAAACCCAATAAGCATGGAGAGAACATGCAAACTCCAAGCAGACAGACCCGAAGGTGGGACTCGAACCCTACGGCATCATGCCAGATTTGCCTATTCTTTGTTCATTAATTCATTGCTTGCAAAATACAGTATTTTTGATTATTCAGGAAGGGCATGAAGAAAGATGCCCTTATTGGGTCGTTTTTTATTCTGCATATATATGAACATTCCAATACAATGCATTATGTTGCACATCTCATCTGGACTGACTTAAAGGTTAGAGTTTAGAGTCCAAGATCAGTGCTGGTACAACACCTCTGGAGTTGTTGTTGATTAAGAGATTCACTAAAGAGCACAGAAATTGCAGCTTGGAGGAACCGCTGGGATTTGACATTTCAGCCTTCTAATCTATCCTGAATTCTAACCTCAAAATTACTACTTTCATTCTCAGAGACATGATTGGCAATGTACTTGGTCTTTACAAGCATCACAAAGTAGTATGAATATGTCATACTTTTGGACTAAATGAATATACAGAGAATGCAAGATTTGACTTGAATCATGTATCAAATTTTTCATGTAATGATAAAATATTTAAAGAATAATATTAAATAATAGTAGAAATAGGTACTTTTGTTTTAGTTGTTTATGACCTTCTCACAGACATACAGTCCAGTGTGCTACTTATATTCTATAACGTGTTATATTCTATATAGTGAACATAAAGTATTCTGTATAATGAATGCAAATTTATTTGGAATTGAGTCTTGCTGTGTGTTTGGAGGAGCAGAGTCAAATCGGGACTTTGGATTGTGCATAATAACAGAACACAGTTATGAGAGTTAAAACCCCCTTTATTTCTCCATGTATATAATCTCCTGCTACACTAATGCACCTGTCCCAGCGTTTCACTAGGGCTTGGATACCATCAAGGTAGAACGTTTTCTCAGTCGTGATTAGACCATGATCAGGTCTGAAACGCTGGCCTCCCAGGAACTCCTTTAATGGCCCAAACATGTAGAAATGCCTTGGACTGTACGTGGGATGTGGCAGTAACTCTCAGTCGAGTTTCTATTATGTGCAAGTGGTATTGGTGAACGATTGTGCGTATAGTTCTCACAGACAGATGTGTCTCCTCTGCAAGTTGCCGATGAGTTATCTGTTGATTTTCAAGGATCAAGTGTCCCACTTGCTGAATGTTCACAGGAACGACTGCAATGGGTTCTGAGCCAGTTCAGCCGGGATCGTCATTCACAGACATACGAGCTTCTTCAAAATGTTCGCACCATTGGTATGTTTTATTGCAGCTAAAAATCTCATCACTGTACTGTGACATTTACTCTTCTGTAAATGTCAATCAGTTTTACACCCTCATTCTCGAGAAACTGTATCGCAAGTCCCTTTGTTTACTTGAACACCCCTTGAAAATTTAAAATGTTTGAAAATTAATTAAAGGGGGCAGATTTTTTTTCCTGGATAACTGGTAACTAGAGAAACTACATATTAGCAGCAAAAACATCTAAATGCGTGAAATGTAACACAACTTATGCGCATACACATGGAAGTAAAAAAATAAAACTTCAGAAGTTTAAGCGTCTAAAGTTAGCCGTGTTTTGCATGGTTCGCTGGTTCACTCAGTACATGTAGCCTACTTTATTTACTACATAAGGAGAGAGAGTGTGTGTGTTATCCTGCCAGTACTTGACACTGAGAACGAGTAAAGTGTAGCCTCCTTTTCAGGGATGGCTTGTCTAATCTCTTCAACAGAGCTCATGTACATGCACAGTGTGTGTGATTGTGTGTGTGTGTGTATGCATGCTTTTTTTTTTTTTTTTGCACATCTATTTCCTCCAGGCCAATGCCTCCTCACGTGCCACTGGGCTTTGCTCAGTTATCGTCTCCTATTTATATCCTCTCCATCGATGGCACTTCACTTCCCGTCACTGAAAGAACAGTACAAGTCCCTCAATCCACCAAGAGCCTGCAGGTCAGATAGATCTAAGCTCCTGTTTTACTTCGATACCACAAGAAGCTTCTCAAGCCTAACTTATCATGTAGACATTGTTGCTGTTAAAGAATAATTATTAAGCTAGTGTGCGTATCTAAAGGTGATGATACTTATATCGATTACACAAACAAGCATTTCAAGATAAAGATATTTGGCTTATGCGGCATTGCTTCAGATTTAGACAGAGCTCTGGTGATCTCTTTGGCACTAACAGTTCCATTGAGATACCGTATCTCTTTCTGTCTCAGTCTACATCCTGATGCTCTGTAGCCTGTCACTAACAGCGTTCAGCTGATCAAGAGTCCTGCTTAGTGCTGGACACATGGACGGCATGGGGTGCAGGGTCCTACACACAAGAAGTGCCTATAATCAACCAAGCAACTAACCAACCAACCAACCAAGCAACCAACCAAGCAACTCACTAACAGTTATGTTTCCATACACACAGTTACATGAGTAGCCTGAGGTTCAGACTGACAGAAAATCAATGAACCAAGCAGGGCAGAATCTGGGTCACCAGCGACCTGTCCAATTTTAACAGAAAACACGAAAAGGATTGATTGATGTTTTATTTTTCCACCATCATCTAAATTGCTTCATATGGAAGGACTTTTACCAGGAACGAGGAAATATATGAACTAAAAGCATCATGTGGATGTCTGAGCATTGACATATTAATATCATAAAATACTTTTACAATAGTTCTTTTTAAATGATTAAAATGAGGTGTTATTAATAGAGGAAAATGACCTTCGTACTTCAAGGACGAAAAAAATCGTGAAAGGAGATTACCTAAACGCCTGGTGAAATTGCATCATTTAAAATTGACAATAGAAATCAGAGATATATTTAATATCGAATGCAAGAGCATTTCCGTACAACACACAATGTGATGAGAACTCACAGGATTGGGACTGAGCAGCTGTGTGGCCATAAGAAAACCATTTGTTAGTTAGACTCATTAGACAAAAAGGCTTAAATTTGATAGACAGCTAAAGATTGGACTTTGGAGTAATGGAAAAAAGGCCATGAGGTCTGATGGGTTCGGACTGACACTAACCCAGAGAGATGGCTGCGCCAGGGTAAAAAGGGAAAGCATTGAGGCCTGGTCTGGTCTACACTTAGCAATGTTATACAGTATGGCAATAAAATGAAGTCAGCTGATGACCTGAATGTACTGTATGACCAGGTTGTCACATCAATGGAGTTTTTACTTAAATATCTCTATATTTTGCTTCCAATGAACCAGGCTTTTTTTGTATTTTTTCAATGTAGTCTTTCAAACACACTGCCAATACAGTTACCTCAACAGAAAAAAACAAAACAAAAAACAACCACGACAGACCACTATTAGTCAAAGCTCGGAACGCAGCATTATTGAAGCACTGTGGGATCATCTTGAAAGAGAACCGAACAAAAGGCAGCTTTGGAATGTCCTTCAAGAAACCTGGAGAACTATTCCTGATGACTACTTAGAAAAAATGATAAGAAAGTCTGCAGTATGTAAGAGAGTTCAGGCTGTGTTGAAGAGTAACATTAATGCCAAAGAACTTCCAGTGAGAGAATTTATTAGCTTGTTAGCATTATACACTCCATACTGTATTTACCAATACATGTACTGTATGTTTGCACATTTGCAAATATGTTTATTACAAATAAATGACTGTACTGAAAAGAATTTACTAAGTTCTTGTTTTTATATCGTACCTGCTAGCAGGATTTCAGGGAGGAATTTACATCTTTTTTTTTATTTTTATTTTTTATATTATTCACTGCTCAGTCTACAGAGCAAGCTAACATGCTAATCTGACAGGATTCTTAAGCATATGCAAGTCTTCACAGTGACTAGCCAAAAAGCTAACCTGCACCAACCTAAGCAAGTTTTCACAATTCCATAATTTCTCAGATATACAGTACCAGTAAAAAAGGTTTGGACACACCTTCTTATTCAATAGTTTTTTCTATATCTTTATTGCTTTCAACATTGTAAATTAATACTGAAGACGTACGTTTTGGCATAACAAATGTGGAATTATATACTCAACAAAAATGTATTAAATAACTAAAAATATGTTTTATATTTTCGATTCTTCAATGCTGGTTATTCATTCATTCCAATACACTTATCCTCTGCAGCAGATGTAGCTCCTGGCCTTCCTTTCGTGAGACGGTCCTCATGAGAGCCAGTTTCATCATAGCGTTTGATGGTTATGGCGAGTGCACTTGGGCATGAATGATAAATTCTTGAGATTTTTCAGCTTTCTTAAAGTAATGATGGACTGTCTTTTCTCCCCTAATTACCTGAGTGTTTCTTGCAATAAGGTGGAGTTGTACAGTAGTTGTAGTAGCAATAATTGGCCTATTGACTCTGTACCTACCCTTCCTCGGCACACGACATCTGATGGTCTAAAGCATTTTAAGAAGGTAAGAAATGTCACAAATTAACCTTTGACACACAAATGTACACCTGTGATTCGAAAAAACATTCCAGGTTGCTCGTGAATCTAATGAGAGAATGCTGTGAGTGTGCCAAGTCGTCTTCAAAGCTAAATGCAGCTACTTTGGACATGTTTGGATATCTAAAGAAAGAACACTGAAAGAGAAAGTGTGTCCAAACTTTTGACTGTTAGTCTATATATGTCATATTTAGACATTTTCACTATTAATACTAGCCAACTATCTAATTTGTGTTAACCTGAACATAATTTCTGAAAGGATTTCAAGTTGGACATTATGAGCATCTCACTATTAATATAGCCAGGTGGCTTGCTGGACCATTTAACGCGAGCATTTCAGGACATTTAGGTCACACACGGTTACTTGTACCTGGTACATGATTCAATTTTGGTTCATAACACTAAACATAAAATCTGCTTTCCTTAGTGGGTATTTATATGGTTTACACCACTAATCCCATTCTATTAACATCACTGGTTGGTCAAATTGATTCCACATTGCATATTGTGTTTATTTGAAGTGTCAGCTAAGCAACCAGTACCTACCGCCCACAGTTAACATTAGAGTACTTTTTTATTACTATAATCCTTTGCCATATTTTCTCATAACGTTATTTTTACAAGCCTGCAGATACTACTTGGAGGGTAGATTTAGATTTGGATCACACCACAGCTTTGGGTGTTAACAGAATCGTTCTTCTATCAGGGTTGGGTGAGCTGGAAGACGTGTGGTTTTGATTATTCTGTATTTATTAAATTTCACAGAAAATATAACTTTTATATTGCATTTTATGGAATTCTCCGTTGTGTTGAAATTATGTCATGTTACGAGTCTGTTACTGGTGGCATCCAACTGGGACGTGGCAGAGAGTTCTGGAAGTGGTGCCATGCAGAAACTGTGTACAGAACTGATTACCAATGGTGGTATTTAGTGATTAGAATATGAATAATAAGAATGATGAGCATATTTTAAAGGTGTACTACACTGACAACCTAAATAGAGAAAAAAAAAACAGATAATGAAAGTTATGCAGTTACTATGAGTTATATAACTGTCTTTGGATGCCAAATGTCTGTCATTTATTATTATACTGTCTTCATGTCATGTTGGAATCATAGCAATTATAGTTTCTGACTTCTAAAATCCATTCATGTCTTTGACATACTGTACATTGCCACACTTATGAATTATGAAAACTTCACAGTTGTGACACTACACACAAAAACACCCTAAAAATGTCAGTGGATTTTACTAAAAAAAATGTTTTAGCAATGTCCACTATAATTTTCTTTCATTTTTACATATAACTTGAAAAAATAGCTTTCCATTATAAAAATAACCAATAAAAGACCCCCATTTGCCTTATTATATTGATGGGAGATTTTTATTGGACACATTTTTGGTCTGTTAAAGGACTTCCTGGGAGGCCAGTTTTCCAGATATGAACCAGGTAGTCTGATCATGGCTCCGGTGTACTGAGAAAGTTTTCTTCCATGATGGTATCCAAGCGCTAGTGAAACACTGGGATAAGTGTATTTGTATAGAAGGAGATTATATAGAGAAATAAAGGGAGTTTTTACTCTTCGTTTTTATTCTGCACAATCAAAAGTCCTGGCTTGGCTTGCACTTCATATTTTCGGTGTGATATGAACAATTTGCAAGAAATTCCATTTAGAGTACTAGCTTGCTATATTTATGTACTGTTGAGCCCCACATATTACGTAAATTACAACAGAAGTATACATGCATAAGTATGCATAAAAATATACATAGTTCATGCTTAGACTACAAGGAACAATTTCTCATGTAACCTAATTTATGCAGTTACTGTTTATAAATGATCAGATTTGCACTCAGTACAGTATATTGCATAAGTATTCATTTCATTTAGTATTCATAATTAGTATAATTATTATAGTTATTATTATTATTTATAGTGTCATAGCTTGGAACTGTACTGGTTACTTCTTAGAACAATCTTTAATTTGACACAGTTACTGACATTTTTTAAAATTACTTTTTTGATGCAGCTGTGCCATAAATTTTCCATTTCCCATTTGTTGAATAATTAATTTAATGGTCCTGTGCAGGATGTTTCCAAATTTGGGATTTTATTTTTAACCAAACCGTGATTGATACTTTTCCAAGACTTTGTCCCAGACTTGTTTTGGTAGCTCCTAAGACTTCAGGAAATGTGTTTACTGTAGGTGCATTCTCTAACAAAGTTTATGGTATTTAAAAAAAAAAAAAAAGATTATCATATTTAGATTATGAGAAAGCTTTAATGGCATACAGATCAATTTTATTGACCTGTTTAATAGAAATTGGTTTCATCAACAGTGGAGGTCAGTGCCTATGCAGTCAAAATGCTATTCACTATTATTTAAATCATTTTGCAATTTATATTTACTTCCCCTAAATTTAACAAAAGGGTATATTTGGTGTACAGTAGACTTGTGACAGAATACCATGGTCCTTTTCACTTTTGTGTTGTATCACAATAAAGTGAGTGTGAAAACTTATGCAGAGCACTGTATCTGTATACTTTCAATGTATAGTTTATTTTTGTATAGTTAGTCTAATTGCAGGTACCATCTTAAATAAAATAAAAAAATTTAATCTTTATTTGGTGCTTCATAGCTAAGATAAACTTAGCGAGTCAGACTTAATTTTAGATGAGGCATTGACCCAACTACGCCAGTGAAGATGTGCTGTGGTATCTGTTAGTCTGCAAGTCATCCATAGTAGATTCAGTTGGAAGTTCAGACTTGTTCGGTCCATGGGTCAGACTTGTTTTTCCAGACCATCCCACTAGTACTTGGTCGGATTGACATCCCGAGAATTTGGAGGTCAAATGAACACCTCTGCCTTGTTGTTTTGGTCCTCCTAAACAATTTCTGCAAGACTTCAAGGTGCATTTTCCCCTGAAAAAAGGAATTGTTGACGTACTTGGTCTGCACCAATGTTTAGGTCGATGGTATGTGTCAATGTAACATCTGCACAGATGCCAGGATGCTAGGGTTTCCCAGCAGAACGTTGCTCAAAGCATCAGCCTGCCTCTGCTGGCTTGCCATCTTCTCACAGAAAATATGATTCATCAGAACAGACCACCTTCTTTTATTGCTCCATGGTTCACTTCTAATGCTTGCATGCCGATTGTAGGCGTTTTTGGAGGTTTATAGGCATCAGCATGGACACCCTGACCAGTCTGGAGCTATACAGCCTCATATGCAGCAAGCAGTGATACAGTACATTGTGTGTTCTGAAACCTTTCTATCATACCTAGTATTAACGTCTTCAGCAATTTGTGCTACAGTACAATAGCTCTTTTCTCTGATTAGACCAGACTTGCTAGCCTTCTCTAACCACTGGAACACCCTACTGTACACCTACTGTGCTGCAGTGTTGGAATTGCTCCGACCCAGTTGTCTACCATGCCAATTTGGCTTGTGTCAAAGTCACCCAAATTCTTACACTTGCCCATTTTTTCCCCTCCTAACACATCAGCTACTGGGACGAAACGTTCAATTGATCCCCCATTCTTACCCACCCTCGTCCGGGAGCCACTGTAATGAGATAATCAATGTTGTTCATTTCACCTGTCGGGTTCCTGCTTCCAACACGTCAAGTTCAAAAACTGACTGTTTACTTGCTGCCTAATATATCAAACCCCTTGACAGGCAGAGATAACGAGACAAACATATTACAAGACATGTTTTAATGTTATATCCAATCTGTGCATATTTTAGATGAAGCAGAATTAGTATTGTTTATGGACACTGAGAAGATATCTCTGATTTATGCAAGGACACGTTGACTCTCAGATTTGACTCTGGCATACTTCAGAGGACGACAGCACTGACAGCCGGAGGTGAGTTTCTTCATTACTCAGTAATACACACTTGGGAAATTAACCATGAGAGCAAAGTGTTTCTCAATTCACACTTTCTCCTAAAAGGCATTATTGATTCCCATAATTTGACCACTCTACAGCTCTGGTTTGAACAAATCTTTGGTGTGAAAAAGGCATTTCATACTTTTTTTTTCTTTCACTCTGTCTTATTTTCTCAGAAGCATGGGTAAGGCACACATTTTAGCCAAATTAATGCCAAGAATGAACTTTCTTCAAATGTTACAACATCTAATTGCTTTAAATGGATCCTTTTTAAAGGTTAAAGCAGAAGGACATGTTTTGGGCTCTACTCCTCAACTCAGCAGGAGTTACTGATTTCAAATCCACCAGCATATAAAAAAGCTGCTTAGGCACAATTTGATCTTTCCGAAAGCTCCAGAGAAGGCTAGCAGGGCAGGAATTTTTTTTTTTTTTTAAATTGCACTCTATGACTCAATTTGCTAAAGAAAGTGTGATCATCACAGTACTTTGCCAACAGAAAGTTGAAATTAATTTAAGAACATACTGTACCGTACATCATAAATATGCACATCACTCCTATTATGAGTTTAAATGTGATAATGTGGCTTAGTGGAATGTGAGTAGTGTGAAGACTAATGCAACGACAACAAACTAGCATAGCAAATTATCTTTCTCAAAATGGATTCCGGCATTTTTTTAGTCAGTCATTGGTTAGGCGCTTGGTTTTCCGACCTTCATGTAACTCCAATCTGCACAGCTGTAAAAGTTAACAAATAAAATAGCCATCTTTTGGTAGAAGCTATATCAAACCGTTGGTAACCCCCCCCCCCCATTTTTCCCCCTTCAGTTTGTTCACTTGTTTGTTCTGGCCCAAATCTCCTTTATCATATGACAACTATCACCTGAAGTGTGTGATGGCTAATATGGTTCCTCCAAGACAGTACCTCCAGGGTTAGGATTTGATTTTCGCCTAAGGGTCTGTGAGCAATAAGTTTGCATTTTCTCCTCATCCTAGATGGGTTTCCTCCTGGTTCTCCAGTTTTCAGCCCAAAGACATGCAGAATAGGCTAATTGGCATTCCCAAACTGCCTGTAGTGTGTGAATGCATGTGTGAATGTTAAATGGAGGTCATACCACGGTCATTAAAATGGGAATAAATACAATGGTCATCACCATTGACCTCCACTGTACCTAGTTGGTCTACAGAGGTTCCTAGATAGATAGATAAAATTTGTGCATTTAGATACCTTGGGATAAAGAGCTACCATAAAATCAACATACTGTACATTGGACCTAGGTAACATTAACAGCACAACCAGATGACTTGAATAACATTGATTATTATGTACTGTATATACCAATAAACTCACCCATAGCCATGGGGACCAAAGGCCAGCTCGTCATTGGATCTCACCAAAAAGCCCAATGTAGCATAAATGTCAAAGCTGGCCATGATAGAAAGGCACCAGAACACCCTGTGCACCACAGCCTGCTGCTCACTGGTCCCAGCAGACAAAGACTTCAAGATTGTTCAAGTCTTTGTCGGCCTCCAAAACTCTCCACATCACAATCCGATCGAGCACACATGGGATTCAAGTCCAATTCATGGAAGCCCCGCCCTGCAACCCACATCACCCAAAGGATTCGCTGCCAACATCCTGGTGCCAGATACCACATCACACCACCAGAGGTGTTTCACCTTGTTTCAAGACAGAGTACCCTAGAATTTACTGTACATTATTTAGACCATATTGAAATGAATGGTCCATCTGCCTCGGTGTCTACAGTTCTGCTGACTGAGAGGACTGTTACAAATCTGATCCCCATGGCTCATCAGGTTGTCACTTAATTTTTTTCCCCTAAGACACATTCTCAGCTTCACTAATGGCTCACTAATCCTACCCACGTCTGAGGGTATGGTATGTTTCCATCCAAACAGGCTAAAGTGAATCAGATTTATATTCTGAGAAGAAGTAGCAAAATGACATAATCAAAAGGGCACCGGCTAAACACACTCACACAGTCAAGCAGAGAGAAACTTACACTTAATATGGCATCACTTATTCCATCAGCGTTTATCAGATCAACTTTTCATCCATACACCAGCATTCCCACCTCTGATATTACCGCAGGATTTAGAATGTCAGGGTTTCCTTGGTGTGAGTTTGAACATCCATCAGCAACGATGGAAATCCCTGTCAGGCAAATCTTTGACACATAAACACGGTGGCAGCGTCGGTTCCAGATCTGACTAAAACCGCCAAGCGTTTTTGTGTTTTTTTTTTATTCAGCACAAAAAAAATCTATAAAAAAATGCAGCTCTTGGCCAGCGATATCGGTTAATTTCCAGGATGAAAACTGCTGCTGGTGTGGAACCAAGAACAAGTACTGTTGATTTAGCTCGCAAGATCAGTGGCGACAGCTTCATCAGGCTACGCAACAGAATGGATTGAAGTTACTTAAGGTTATAGCACGGGGGGAAAAAAAACGACTGTTGCTATGGCATAAGTGATAACACGAGCTAACTTGCTTTGTAGTGATTTACATGTAACTATAAATGGATGCATCGTTCATAAAATATGCGTTAGCAAACTGCTCTGGTATGAGTGGAATAAATGACCACATGTTATGCGTATACAGGAAAGTAATCAACCATGGTGTGATGCAGCCTGCGGATTGTTATTGTTCCATCATATTTTGTTTCCCTCATCAATCACCCAGAGTAGTTCAATGCATTTTGGGGAATTGTTTGAAATTATTTCCATCGAAGGTCAGATATTATAGTGCGTTTAATCAAGTCTGCATAGGTCTTAGAGCTCTCCAAAATTCCAGCTGAAATACAACGCCGATCCATCAATCTGTGGTACCCCTTTTTTTTTTTTTCTATTTCACTCCTTTTCCAAAAACTCGGTTTCAGTGTCTGTAGCTTTAAATCAGGGGTCTCAAACTCAGTTCCTGGAGGGCCGCAGCCCTACAGAGTTTTGTTCCAACCCTGCTCCAACATACATACCATGTAGTTTTCAAATAAGCCTTAATGACTTGTTTAGTTGGATCAGGTGTTTTTAATTATGGTTGGAACAAAACTCTGTAGGGCTGCGGCCCTCCAGGAACCGAGTTTAAGCTTTAAACGAATCACCCCTGAACGACCCTTTAAGGAAGAGCATTTTCCTAGCCAATCAGAAATCAGGAACTAGAAACATTCATGTTTGGGACCTCGTTAAGCGTTGTGCCACTTGCACATCTGATGAACAAAATGAGAGGTAGGTAGGTTCACTATATTGAATATTCAATAGTGAATGATATAAAAGGGTAAACACAGCTAAGAGCTAAAGAAGCCTGAGTTAGCTGTTTGCAGTTCATCACTAGCCTTATTTAATGTAGCTATTAAAAATGCCACCCAGGCAACAGCAGAGCTGGGTACGACTAAGCCGGCGAGTTGACCATTGAACCAGGGGAGAGTCTCTTGCATTATGAGGTCACAAACAGGGGAAACCTGATTTGCATGTTAAATCCCTGGCCAATATGAAAATGAAAAATGACAGACGTGATTTTTTCTCTTTTTTTTGTATGTTCACCCAGACAGAAGACCAATCTGAATTTCTAAATATGGGTAGAAATAAACATGCCACGGTCGCCTTGCACCTCCGGGGTCGAGGGTTTGATTTCCACCTCTGTATCTGCGTGTGTGTATGTGTTTGTATGTTCTCCCAGGTTTGGTGGGTTTCTTCCGGGTTTGCTGTTTTCCTCCCACAGTCCAAAGCCATGCAGATTAGGCTTATTGGCATTCCCAATTATCCGTAGTGTGTGTGTGTGTGTGTGTGTGTGTGTGTGTGTGTGTGTGTGTGTGTGTGTGTGTGTGTGTGTGTGTGTGTGTGTGTGTGCCCTGCAATGGATTGGCACCCTGTTTAAGCTGTACCCTACAGTACCTCGTGCCCAAAGTTTCCTGGGATAGTCTTCAGGCCCCTGGGAGAATGTACAGGATCAGCGTTATAGAAAATGAATGAATGAATGAGAGGTGCCCATTTAATGAAAATATGCGGTGCAGCTTTGCAACAAAAAGTTTTGGCACCTCACTGCTCAAGTGTCCCAGGTGTTGATGTGATAGACTATGTTAAGTTTTACATGTTCAAAAAAATGTTTTTTAAAAATCAAATAATTGCCAGTAGCTGTACTGGATATGACAACTTGCCACTGGGTGTGTGTGTGTGTGTGTGTCTGTATAGTGCGCAACAATGGACTGAAAATCTAGTCAAGGGTGTATTCCTGCCTCATCCACAGTGAATACGTGAGTGAGTATAATATATGTTTCTATTGTATTTGAGATCAGTTCTGCCTCCTATTGCTATTTATACAGGACTAAAGGAAACTGAGCTGCTGATTTTTTCACTTGCTCTGGTTTCTCAGGTTTTAACACCTTTAAATGCTTACAATTTGTTGGAATAAAGGCAGATAATAGACTGTACGATCTTGCTGAACAGTCTTTCATCTAACAAGTGTTGCACTTGACACTCCCAGGTCCTCCGACTCTCTTTGAGGAGGAAATTCCTCTCGAGAGCTCTCCGGGCTCTGAACAGATGCTGAACGTTATCATTTCAGTGTTCACACCCTTTAATCCGATGAGAGCAGATGCGGCTGCGCTCCAGCCCTCGACCTGTACAGGAAGCCTGAATCGCTGAGAAGTTTTGGGTTATTTCTGTTGGCGCCAAGACTGTGAATGAAAGTGTGTGACTTGCCTGCGCCACTTCTGTGTGTGTGTGTGTGTGTGTGTGTGTGAGTGAGTGAGTGATTGAGTGTCTGGGGGCAGTCCATTGGCTCGCACCAGCTGTTGAGGCAGCACGCGAACGCTCCAAGTCCCACTCCTACTCAAGAAGGAGCGTGTGTGAGTGTGCATGTGTGAGTGCTCGTACCACTGTGGAAACACAGCACAGCACTGCCAGTCCTGCCTGCATTTGGACAGCACAAGACAAGACAAGACGAGACAAGCAGAGCGGACCAGAGGAGAAGAAGATGCCAGCCATTTTGGTCACCCCCAAGATGAAGTCAGGATTGCCCAAGCCTGTGCACAGCGCTCTGCCCATTCCTCAATCTCACACTCAGACACGGATGACTCAGAGCAGCGGTGCGAAGCTCACACACCACTCCAGTCTGAGGAAAAGCAGCCAGAGCACTGGTGCACCGCAGAGAAAGAGTCACACGGCCAACGAAACGCCTACGGATCCACAGGTTTGAGCGAAGTCAAAGTCCTCTCGCTTCTGTCTCAGACTTTTCTTCGGCTGTCGTTCTATTAGAGTGAATGTGTGTGAGAGACGAAAGGATCTGAGATTAGCAATCAGGGCGGCATGTTTTGCATTAAAAGGCGTCCGTGCTCCTTGCTTACCGCAATTTTCCTAAAAATATGGAAAAGTGCAAAGGTAAGGAGCTGTAAATGTGGTAATGGAAGTGTAAACTCAGCAGTGTGTGCTGATTAACTCACACCTGCAGGCAGTTGAGGCTTTGGTTGAGTGTTGTAAAGTTTTAATGAGGCTCGTAGATTTTTCATCTGTGTATATATATATATATATATATATATATATATATATTCTGGATGTTAGAATTAACATCCAACTTAGAGTTAACTTTTATTTCAGCCATAGTACAATCAATTTTCAATTACAATAGTCATGTGAATTATTGCAGAGCTAAAATGATTACATTATTTAACACCTGATGTTCTCCCCAATGTCTTTGATTTCCCACCAAATGGTGTTTTTCTTCAATCACCTGCTGTCGTCCTGAGAACGTCAGTCTGATCATTTTAAAGTGGTCGTACAGTATATGATTGGAGCCAATTGTTTCGAAAACGATCACAGTTTAAATAGACACAAATACTCTAGGTGGCTTAAACTTTATACTTATACATAGAGAGAGTTTATGAAAGGAGTCTGCTTTGTCAGCTCTTTGTAAAAATGAGAGATTCCTTAGGGTTTCTTTCACTTTTAGTGACATGAATTTTATTATGTATTGATACCATACCAAGAATAATAAAAAAAATTATAATAACGAAAGGACTGTTTATAGCTTTTATAATGTAAGCTTTTGTAGAAGCCTTATTCCTTCACTGCAATTTGTGCTGTTTTTGAACACTGGTTGTCTACCTAGAAATAATGACCAGCAGTAAAGTATTGAATAAATCTGTTTTTTTTGTTTGTTTGTTTGTTTTTTTTATGAAAAGAAATTAAAGTGTAATTTTAAAAAAAACCTTTCTACGTGATGAAGCATAAATATTCTCAAGCCATACCTGAGACGTACAGTAGCATTTCTTTCACACTTTTATGTGGTGCAACACTAAAAAGCTTTAATCTCATAAAATAATAATAAAAAAAAGATTAGAAGAATTTTTTAAGATCTTCAAACCTTAACAATCACTCAAGATATAATAATTATGAGAGGCGTTCAAGTCAAGCCAGGACTTTTGATTGTGCATAACTGTACAGTTATGAGAGTAAAATGTCTCTATATAATCCCCTGCTACACTTATCCCTAGCCGCGCTAGTGCTTGGATAGCATCAAGGTAGAAAGTTTTCTCAGTAGGCTTCATGTCTGAAACACTGGCCTCCCAGGAACTCCTTTAATGAACCAAACATGTTGAGCTTGGAGAGAGGTCAGGACTGTACGGTGACTGTGGCAATAACTCCCCGCTGTGTGTAAATGGTGTTGTTGGTGGTTGATTGTGTGTACATTCATTCACGATTTTCAAGGTTCAGGCGTTCTACTCGCTGAATGTTCACAGGAATGACTGCAGTGTGCTTCGAGTCACCTTGACCGGGATGATTATTCACGTTTGAATCATTCTAATGTTTTACTGTGGGTTCGAGCCTCATAATTGTACTGTGCTTAAAGTCTTCTTTAAATGTCCATCAATTTTACCAGAAGTTTAATTACAAGTCCGGGTTTGACTTGAACCCTCTTTGTAAATTAAGACAGATGAATAATGACTAGGGGTGTAACAAGCATTGCTTGAATATTTGCCTTAGGTCTTCCACTAACCGCGCTGGAAGCCAAAGTGCTCCCCCTGCTGCTGAATTTCGTGGCTAGGTCGTCGTATGCTAGTACGCTAGTGTGTTGTTGCATGATTACGTAATGCAAGAATGCAAAATGCACTTTTCAGCCATGTAGAAAAATCTCCATATGATGTGTTCATGTGTGTATATACTGTATAT
>QMIH01000049.1:154071-207100 GCA_003987875.1 Clarias batrachus
CAGTTAATATTATTATTACTATTATTATTATTATTATTATTATTAATTTTTTTTATTTATTTATTTTTTTTATTACAAAGAGGTAAATTCTGTTAAAAATCCAATCAGTCTTGAACAACCCTCTTCACAGTGTGCTCACCGACCAGAGGAGGAAATTCAGCCAGTGACACTGATTTACTACAGGGCGCCACAAGAGATCCTTTCAACCAATGGCCATAAAATTATACAACTCTTCTCTGTAACATTTACACCATGCGATTGGTAACTGTCTGTAATGATACAATATTACATTAATACTATACTTGTTCCCTCAGTCATTTAACAATGCTGTTGGGCCTCATGATTCTTCAGTGCAATACGGATAACTGTGATCACCACTGTGATCATTTGTGCAATGTGAATTCAGTCATGACCTCATGAGCCAGGCCTTACTTTAGTGCAATACGGTATTTACTGTACAGTTTTTATGTATTCCCCCCCTCTCCCCCTTTACTAATGTATTATTCTTTTAAAACAACGTTAAGCAACTATAACCGAGACAAAGCAATGTCCCTTTTGGGATTAATAAAGTTTTTTGAATCTTGAACAACAGCTGTTTATTAATCCTAATCGAGGGACTCAGTTATGAACCTTGCCCAGGACTAGTTACACCCCAATAAAGACTTATATAATTATACATAACATCAAAATATATTTACTCTTTTCATTTTTAATAAAATAAGGGATGAATATCGGGTAGATTGCCTGTTAGTCTGTTGGCTGTGAATAAAGGTTAAAGGTAAAAGCAGACGTATTAATGGTCATTATTATAATTTGTAATCCTATGCATTTCCTTATGAAGGGTTTTCCAAAGCCTCCACACACACACACACACTATGCACACACATTAGATTAGATTTCTTCTCTACCATTGCTTTTCATAAGCTCTCATTTCTCTTTACTGTTTCTTTTAACCTTAAAACCTTTTTTTCATTCTGGGTTGATCTCTCTTTTTTTTCCTTCCTTTTTTTCTCATCCATGCAGAGGCTCATCTCTGATCGCATCTCGCAAGCTGTCTGTCGTTCCAAAAAAGTCCAATAGGTCAGCTCGACAGTGTTCAGTAAACTCCACGGTGCCAAAAAATGCATGACCTACTGCACTTGTGCAAATGCTGTGTGTAAGCACGACCAGTGTGTGTGTGTGTGTGCATGTGTGTCTGCGTGTCTCCACATGCCTGTTATGCCCCTACTGTTCTTGGTGCACTACCTCCCTCTAGCTGTGATGCAGTGTTACTGTCACACCTTCATGTCCTGGGTGGCATGTGAAACTTCTGAATAGCTGCTTTGTTCATGTTCAAATGATCATAAGGTAGCATTTAGAAAAACACAGCTGCGGAGGTTCTTTTCTCTGATTAATCATAAAGTGGTGTGATGTCATTCCAGACGAGTAGCCGTAAGTTTGGCTTCACCGAGAAATGATATTGCGAAGAAAATTAGAAGAACACAGTGTGGTTTCACAGGTCTGAAGCAAAACTGATTTTGTGTTCGACTGATCGGATTTCTTTGTGTGTGTGTGTGTGGGTGTGTGTGTGTGTGTGTGTGTGTGTGTGTGTGTGTGTGGGTGTGGGTGTGTAATATATCAGACTACCAGGTCCATTGATCCAGCCAAGGAGATCGGGCAGCAGACGGAGTCAGAGCTTCATACATCGTGACGAGTCTAAAAGCCAGATGTTAAGCTGCTCTCAACACACAGGTACACAGAATCCTACAGTCAATGTGGAGCTCAGGTTTAATACCAATGCTTGTTTAGCCATAAATGTGCAGAACATTTTTAATGGATATTATTTCCTTATTCTACAGAATTATTCAAGTCGTTTTTGCTAATTCTCAGTGAAAAAATATAGGGTTATCTAGACCACTCTCACTTAATTGGTTAGCACTGACGACTTGCACCGCCAGGGTCTGGGTTCGATTCCCACCTCGGGGTCTGTTCTCTCCGTGTCGGAGGCGGTTTCCTTCAAGTACTCCACTTTCCCCCGACAATCCAAAAACATGCAGATTATGCTAACTCGCCCATGGACCAGTGTTAGTGCTACCATTATTCATGGTATTTATCAAAAGTCTTGACCCCCCCTTTCTATTTTTCTCCCAAGGGCCTGATCTTATTTAATGTAGTTCTCCAGGCTTCCTGATGTTTTTCATTTTTGGCAAATTTTTGACTCTGTCCAGTGCCTGTACCTGAGCAGTTTCAGAAGAATGTTTTTGTGTTTTTTATTTGTTGAGTGACCTATGAATCATTCAAGCATTGAAAAAAAAACAAAAAAAAAAAACATCTAACCTAAGCCACGACCCAGTGAGAAACAGGTGCAGATGATGACAGACCGGTGATTATTATACTGGTAATGCTGAATGCTGAGTGGTTGGAACAGATGAGAGGGGAAATGAGGTCGCTGCTGAGGTCGGTACATAAACAAGCCATTTTTAAATTGTATCTTTAGGCATAACGTGGCATATGAAAGTCATAGCGTTCGATTAAAAAAAAACAAAAGGACAACAGTAGAGTGTTTAAAAACGTTCCCGGTTTTACACAATGTGCAGTTGATTATAGAATTGGCTACATCTAATGTGAACTATTCTCAGACTGACAAATTACGTTCCTAAACATCTGCCTTGCTGTTTTTTTTCCAGCCGACAGCTCCCCACAGAGGAGACGGGCAACATATTAGTCGACTAGTCTGAGCAACCTGTAGTATGTACTGTACTGTATCTGGCCTGAAGAAACGGCAGCATGTGTGAGAATGCAATTTATCCATAATGACTAAATTATCAGCAGACTGGCAGCGTGTTGAAGTCTGTGTGTGTGAGAGTGTAGGGTCATGCCAAGTGCCTCAAAAAGTATGTTAAAAAAAGTTTTTTATTTTCTTTAAATGCATACAAATTTCAGATTGTAAATGAAGGTTGAGATCGTGTGTGTGTGTTTATGTGTGTGTGTGAAAGAGAGAAGCACTTTTTCTCAGCTGCAGCTGGTTGTGGTATGCTCTCATTCACTCGCCTTTGATTCAGCTTTAATTAAAGAGAGCGAGAGAGAGAGAGAGATAAAGAAAAAGAAGAGAGAGGGGACTGGGATAATGAGAGCACAATTATTTATTTATTTATTTATTTATTTATTTATTTATTGTTAAAGAGTGGAGTGAACAAGGTTGCTGAAAGTGCATTTATACTCTTGGACTAATTTACAGAAGGATACAATGGTGCTTTAATATAAACTGGGACTTTAGCCCAAAATACAACATGGCCAGTTTCCTCTCCAGTATACACACTCACACACACTCACACACACTCAACGTCACTGGAGCTCTGACGCAGGGTGGAGTGTTATTCATTGATTTTCCACTGCTGAATCAAGACCTGATTTATTTTGTATGGATGTTTGTGTGTGTGTGTGTGTGTGTGTGTGTGTGTGTGTGTGTGTGTGTGTGTGTGTGTGTGTGTGTGTCTGTGGGTGGGTGGATGAGAGAGAGAGAGTAGAGTGGAGCTCTAGGGTTAAAAAAAAAGAAATCCAGCATGATCAACCACCACAGGTAAGACCACACCTGACTTCAAGCAGACCGTAGACTGTAAAATCTCTCTTGTGCCTCGTGCTTGTCTTAGTTTGGATTACAGGCTTGTACATTTCCTTGTTGAAATGATACCGGGTTTATTCCCCGTCCTGAGTGATGATGATGTGCCTCGGCTATAATTTGGACATTTTTCACAAACCCCGAGGGTAAACCTCAAAGGCACTGTATGCTCTTCAGCTTTTGGCTCAAAGACCTCTACGATGCTCCAGGTGTTCACTGACTTGCCCAGATCTGTGTGGAATTTAATCGTATGATTTATCCTGTAACGGACCATCCTCTGGTTTTCTTGCATTTTATTTCATTTTATTTGGCTCACATTTGTTGGCTGGAGGTTTTTGTCTTCTGCTAAGTATGTTTCTGTCTGTGGTCATCTGATCTTTTCCTTAGTGAGGTGATAAAACACTTAGAGGCACTCTTGTACAGGAAACTAATCAGTGACTACAGTATGTAATGTATCTATTGGCATCTCTAAAGTGATTATTTTCCTATAACAGCAGGAAATTAATTTTATCTATACAATCTGTACAACAAAAAGTTGTCAAATTTTTGTATGAAGGTTAGTTCCTGTTATGTTATAGGATCTGTAAACAGCTCTGTTACTTTGAAAACCTCCAAGTGGGCACATTTACATGGACTCTAATCCATCCATTTAGGAACCTCTGTAGTCCAACTAAGGACCGTGGAGGCCGATGGTGACCATTGTATTTATTCCCATTTTTACGACTTTGGTCTACATTTACGTTCTATGGGGCAATTTGGGAACTCCAATTAGCCTTATCTGCATGCCTTTGGACCATAGGAGGAAACCGGAGTACCCGGAGGAAACCCACCAGGCATGGGGAGAACATGCAAACTCCATGCGCACAGACCCCAAGGTGGGAATCGAACCCGCGCCCTGGAGGTGCAAGGCGGCAGTGCTAACCCTTAAGCCAGCATGCCGAGATGGACCCTAATCGTCCACTAATAATGGGAATAACAGCAAAGTCAAGGTAAAAACGCCTCATGTAAACACCTCCGCGGGAAGAGTCTGACTTGACTCGATTTTCAATGGGAATTAGAGGGAGGTTTACCTTTGGTATTTTGTCCAATGGTTAAATATTAACCATGTAAACACTTGATCTGATCATTTGGAATAAATAAAGTCTTTGTGGGCGTAACATTAGATGATGTAATGAGTTTTTTGGTAAGGAAATTTAACTTCCGTTTCTGCTCGGCAAACTCTGTGAGAACAACCACTCTCTCTTACACCTGTGTTTACTTCTGACCTCCATCCACTGGGTCTCTGGCTTAGGAACAGACAGTGATCGGCTCGCCATATTATATGCAACAAAACATCTAACCCAGGGGTGGGCAAACTTCTTGATTCGTGGGCCACATTGAGTTCTAACATTTGACAAAGAGGCCGGAACAGGAGCAGATAGATGGCATGCTTTGGTCAAAGGGTCAAAGGTTAAAGTGCAAACGTGGAGTAATAGGCCTATGCTTCACCTCAAGAAAGCCAATATATCTAGAGTGCGCCGTCTAGTGAGGAAACATCAGAATTACAGGGGAAATAAAACATTAACAAGGTTAATTTATTAAATTTTTTCGAGTTTGGCGGGCCGAATCAAAATCAAAGCATGTGGCCCCCGGGCCGTAGTTTGCCCATGCCTGATCTAACCCGTCATAGACGAGACTGAATTCTTGCAACCAGTCATGATGCAGAAGGTGGGATTTATCTGAAAAAAGATCAAAGACCTCGGAGATCAAGAATTAAAAACGTCATGCTGTATTACATGCTTCGTAGTGGGAAGAACCAATTTGGTAGTTTTAACACCACAACAGCCCTGAGCCATCCTGTCCATGTCCATTGCATTTACTTTGGGCGCTGGACACTGGTCAGCATGCGCTCCCTGACTGGACTCTAGCTACGCCGCCCCATATGCAACAAAGTGCGATGCACAGTGTGTTCTTACATCTTTCTATCCTTAGGTCTGTTGTATTAGACTACACTGGCCAGCCTTCACCCACACGTCCGTCAATGAACTTTGGCTGCCCATGACTCTGTTTACCAGTTCACCAGTTCCTTGGACCACTATTGGTATTTCCTGACCACTGCAGTCCAGGAACATCCCACAAAACCTGGAGTTTTGAAGCTGTCTTCTAGCCATCACAATTTGGCTCTTATCAAAGTCACTCAAATTCTTAAGGTTGCCCATTTTTTTCTTCTTCCAACACATCAAGTTCAGGGAGTAAAATAAAGACACTTGTCTGAAATATTCCACCCACTTCCAAGTGCCATTGTAACAGGATAATCAGTGTTGTTCACTACAACACTGGTTGTGGTGAATCTGTTTCTGCCTATCTTAGATTTATGATTTTTTAAATTTTTTTATTCGGGGTGGTAAATCATTTGGCCCTTATTGTCAGTATGCAGAAGAAGAGCAGTGTTTTAGCTCCTCAGTGCAAGACACTAATTTATGATTTTGGGCACATTTACTCGCTGAAGTTTTCTTTCCCGAATGGTTCAGTAAATACTAAATTTTCTTCTTTACAAACATTTTTTTCTAGTGTGTTCAAAGGTATCGCCACGTTTTTTAAAGACTTAACGGTGCGTTTAAGCGTTTGAACTCCCAAATAGTTAAGCAGTGCTTTTGAACTTCTGTAGAGAGCGGCTTTCATGCCCTCGTTAACATTTGAAAGTGAGCATTTGACCCACTTTCTGTGTGTATGAATGGGCACCCATAAAGCAGATGCCAAAGTGAGCTTTTACAGTAGCTGAACATCCAAATGCAAGCACTTAACATTCCTTTCTAGTCCAGCTTATTAAACACTTTAAAGGTCAATTGTGGATTTTGTCTCCTCTCCATATGAAATTAAGAAACAAATGAATAAAACGATTACCATCTATTGGATATTTCACGTTTGACAAATGCTGGGCAGTCTAACATTTATTAGAGAATAACATAACACTTTCATTAATAATTTAGCTTTCAGGTTGTAAGGTTTACTCTACAAAAGGAACATTTTGGAAGCATTCAATGTTCAGAAAATGATGTGGTTGTGGTTTGCTTCACATAGGCCTTTTTCAGAATGCCAGCCCAAATATGATCCAGTTTGGAATCAGATTGCTTTCGTGTAGTCTGAACAGTAAAAACCTAAAGCAAATCTAGTCAATCTAGAGGTGGTTTAAAATCAGATTCAAATCAGGCCAGACTCGATTCCCGTCTCTGTGTGCATGGAGTCTGCATGTTCTCCCCATGCTTGGTGGGTTTCCTCCGGGTACTCCGGTTTCCTCCCCCAGTCCAAAGACCTGTAGATTAGGCTAATTGGCGTTCCCAAATTGCCCGTAGTGTGTGAATGAGTGTGTGAGTGCTTGTATAGTATGTGTGTGTGCCCTGTGATGGATTGGCACCCTGTCCAGGGTGGACCCTGCCTCGTGCCCTAAGTTTGTGCCCATGATAATGTGGGATGGAACATGGTTGAAAAACGACCAATAGGGGCTTGTCCAATATTTTCTTGAAAGGATAGGATTCGATTATTGTTGGTTTTGCTTGGTTAGGTGTTCTGTGTGGACTGGAAGGCAAGGCAAACTTGCAAGCGCTTGCTGTTTCTCCAGATCTGGGTGTGTTTGTGTGTCAAAGGGATGACATATTAGAGATTGCTGCATACTATAGTGCACATTAGTAAAGAAGGAGATTTGCAGTAAGTTACTGGATAAGCTGTTCGAGTTTGGAGTTCTAGACCTTTCGCCACCCGTGGCGACAATGTTGGTGCTGCTTCTGTGTCTTCTATGTGGAGATAGAAGTAAAAACTTCTAATCCTGTGTTGTAGAACTTGAAGTAGATATGGTTTATGAGGTTACAGAGAGTCGTTTTTCTGCTTTTGGCTCTATTACCTCTAAGTTATGTCAAAGCAACAATTTCTGGCTAAATTAACCGTGTTTTCAGGAAGAGTGTCTGGCATCAGGAAGAGCGTCTGGCAGTATGCAAATGGAGAACAGTAGTAGTCCCTGGACAGGATGAAGTGAAATGTCTAATAGCACTTTTGGGGGAATGCATCAGTAGAAGCAAAAAGGGAACGTACAAAAACGAGGCGAAAGGTGAGGAATTATCGTGCTGCATGTGAGGTGGCGTTACCACAGCAACCGATGCAGATCAGTCGACAATGCGTCAGAGGTGGGCTGCCAGTCTGAACAGTGACAAATCCGATCTGATCACTTTCAAACGCAGCGTCCAGTCAGCCGTAAAGGTCTGTTGATCTGACAGTATGGACTTATGTATGGAACCAAAGCAGCCATAATGATCGAAGGAACTAAAATCAATTTGGTTGTTTCATAGCCTACATGAATAAATATTATAAACTAATGGTACTTGTCCACTAATTTTTTTGGCTTATGTGCATATTATATTTGGCATTTATTTTGGAGCGTGCCAGAGCCACACCAATTGTTTTGTTTATTTTTCCTAACCTTGAACACAGGCCCTTTTTCCCCCCAAATTCAATTAAATAGACCACCTCATTTATTCCCTAAAGTGACCCATGAGTCATCAGCTTTCTGTGAACGCTCTTCCACTCAAGGAGGTGACTGTTAAGGGAAAAAAAAAAAAAGAAAAACCTCAAAGACAAACACACTTTCTCCTGCTTGCTGTTTGGGTTTGAATTTGAAATACCTGGCGTATATACTAGATATTTCCTCTAACTGCCTCACACGTGGGAAAACAGTAAGTACGTAGTAGACTGAGGAGTTTGGCAATCTCCGATGCAAATACTAGGGCTGTTACCAGATGTGTGATTATTAAGCTCAGAAAACGGTTTGGATGGCTGTGAGGTGAGTTTTTACGTATTAAACTATTGTATATGTTAAGTACTGGCGATGGCACTGGAAATGTGCAGTTTAAAAAGATAGATATTGCCAGAAATAGAACTCTAGAACAGTAGTCATGTCTGATATTTGTGTACGTTTATATTTGTATTCATATTTAACCTTTAATAGTATCTAAAGATGGACATGTTTTTAACTTGTGGTTATTAATAAATCATTGGGAACATTCCAGTGCAAGGTTTTTTTTGGTGTTTTTTCAAGATCCTAAGAACTCAAAAACGTTTATTTTGTAGTTCTGCTTCAGACATTTTTCCTGTTGTCTATAAAACCTGAAATATTGGGCTTGGGGTTTGTTAGATAGAGTCTTTCTGTCTGGTTAAAATTTACAAGTTAAACGTTTTATAGAATGACCAACCCACTTTTAAAAAGTGATTACTGCAGTTGAGTTTGGTTTGGTTCAGAACATGAGTCCAGCTGAGGTTCTGGAACCTTTTTGAGGTTCTTGGCTAACATTTACTCCATTTACTTCCTCAAATGGTTCTAGAAGTGTGCTGGAAACATGTTTATTATCCCTTTAATATCGTATTATCTTCAGCATCAACAAGTCAAACTCCATTGTTCCATTTCTTCCTGCAGATAAATCAAGTCCATCTCCAGTAATAATGGTTGACCAAGGACCTCCCAGTTCTCCTATTCTTTCATCTAGCAGCACCACGGGCACCACTAGCACCAAAGAATGGAGGAGCAAGTCTTTCAACGCCAAGCACAGTGCCACCTCCTCTATTCTTTCCACCAAACAGCCTTCCTCGACTTCCCTGGAAGTTCCTCCCAAAGTCATCGCCCAAAAGTCCATGCTAGACAAGCTGAAGCTCTTTAACAGCAGACCATCTTCTCGAGCATCCAGTGTCACATCTCTAGAAGATCCTGAAGCTATAAATCCAAGTCCAAATGAAGTGAACGTTTGTCCTGTCCATCCAGAAGCCCATCTAGGCAACCAGCCACTTATAACGGCAGGTAACTCCAGTCCTAAGCTGGCAATGAAAGCTATCGCACAAAGGACACTGGGTAGAACTTTGGTGCCCAAGGTCAAGGCTGCCGAGAGAGACAAAGACAAAATGAAATCTAAAGCCAAAGATAAAACAACAAAACGATGTTCCTACATCGAGCAAGACCGGATTATGGAAGAACGGGTAGAAAACAGGGCTGAAACTCCGACATTGGCTGATGGTAAAAAATCCAGTTTGATTCCCAAAGGAACCAAGAACTCTAGCAACGCTAAGAAAGAAGGGTCTCCACAAAGTGGTATACCCAAACTGGGGCAAAACAGTAAAGCCTCAGGGGTGGTAAAAAACCCCGTTGCGCACCCTGCTGGAAAAGTAGAGCCTTCTCGTGTTTTTAGAGCTGGAGTTGCTGCATTGGCACATAAATGTCCAACTGAGAACAAGAACTCTACCTCTGCTTCTAGATTGGTGTCGACAGAAGAACGATGCAGTCAGAACAGCTCAAGTAATCTGACTCAGACCAGCAGTACAAACAACATTCAGCTTCCTCAAGCTCAGCAAAGCCATCCCAACACAGCTACAGTCGCCCCCTTCATGTACAGGTCAGGTGGTACAGTTATGGTGTGTAAATTTTCACACTGCTATTCAGAAGCTGTATAACGGTAGGGGATTAGATTTAATTCAGTGTGTGTTTGTGTTCAGGAGTGGGTAGAATTCCTAAGAAATCTATAAGGTAAAAATAATGTTACTGAAACAAAATAATGGCTTAAGTAGAAATTTAAGTCAAAATTATTATATACAGTTCACACCTAACTAGCCAGCTTAAGAAAAAATATAAAAATGACAGTTTACAGTATATATGTTTTATTTTGTATGGTTTTGAATCTGTGAAAGTGCAAATCCTTAAGCAAAAAGCATAAAGTTATGCACATTCAAATATACAGGTATGCACATACATTTTGACATATTTTCTTAGCTGCCTAGCTAACATAAGCTAACATTAAATTCATAAGTCTTTATAATCGTCACTACTAATATTGTTGTCTCATCGTCTATACCGCTTTATCTTGTATATTGAGCCTGTCCCAGGAGACTTAAGGCACAAGGCGGAGTACACTCTGGATGGGGTACTAATCCATCACAGGGCACACATGTACACACACTCTCATTCACACACATTATGGGCAAATTGGGAAGGACAATTATGTCTTTGACCTGTCTGAGGAAACTGATACATGGGACATTATGGTGTATTTAAATAGGAAAGTATAGTGAAAAAATAAAGTGGGAAAAACAGTAAAATAGAATTCTTATAACTAAAACGCATAAAAAGTGTGCTAAATTACATACTCAGGAATACTCGAAACAAAGGCAAGCTGAATACAAAATGAAAGGGAAAAAATATAATAATTTAAATGATTAATTATAAAAACAACAAAATAAAACAAATAAATAAAACTTTAAACAAGCAAGACCAAAATAAAATTAATATGATTCACAATTAAGACATATAATGCTAATTTATTCATACTTTAAATACATAACTACAGCAAAAAGTAAATCCTAACACAATAATTAGCAAAAATAAAACTAAATACCTGAATAAAAACTACACATATTGAACTGCTAATAAATTGCTGAGTTAATGTGTTTTTTTGCTTCATGCATGTTGTAGGTCTCAGACAGACGTGGATAAGACAGGCGTGACCGAAGGAGGAGAAGGGAAGAAGGAGAGATCGGTCCTCCACAGCAAATCCATTCACACATCTTTGGAAAGCCTGACAGGTACAAAACCTTTCGCTTACAAATTCTATCACCCTAAAAAAAATCAGATCAGTCTGTACTGTCATTCTGATGCTGAAATGTTTGTCTTTTCTGAGTAAAAATGTAGTTATGGTGTGATGGACTAGATTGTGTGATGTTCTTTACAATATCTAAATTTTCATCAAATGGTGTTAAATTATGCCCTAGACTGATAACGATGCCCACGAAATGGGAAACTACTCATATTTAGCTCGCTTTGGTAGACAGTACGAAAACAAAGAGTTAGTTCGTGTTGCACCAGAGCACCATTGGATCGTCCAACCATTTGATTTGGTGATTTGGTTTTACATTAATGTCTCGGTTTTTTGGGACCAGCACTAAGGATGCCACTAAAGGATTAAACCTGGACCTTTCACATGGTAGGCATGAAGTCTGTCACCGAGCTGGTAATGCCTAGATGGTCCTGTAGAACCACCAAGCTAGCTGTCAGTTTCTGATTAGCATACCGCCAAGAGGGTGTCAATAAACAAAATGTAGCTATAGATAAATAGTTATGATGATACATGACTGCAGTAGCTATACATTATCAAAGCAATGTACTGTAGCTCAACACCGTAACTTGGACGATGTCCTCAACAACTCTGTTTTACAAATTTGCCCCATTCTGACCTTGTGTTATAAATAGAAAAAGTTTCTACATTGTGGGTTTGAATTTTTTATTTTTACCTTTGTGGATTTCATTAAAGGGACAGAAAACAATGTTAATTTCAACACATTTAAAACCCGTGGCCTGTTCAAGTGACCCGTCTGATCTAAATTCCGCAGGAAGAACCCAGATTTTGGTTCTTTGCGTGTCCTGCATCTAGCTGAGCGAATCCCACAGCGCTTGTGTCTCACTGGACATGGAGAGAAAAGGAGCCCATCTGCATGATAAAGGCTGTGGATGTCAAGGAGTTGCCAACGCCGATCCTTCTGTGTGTGTGCGCGTGTGAGTGTTTGTGTGTATCATGAGGTCATGTGAGGTCTTGTTTGAGAGACTGAATTCGTGCACACTTTATATGTGTAATAATCTAACTGAAGCCAAGTGGTAATTAGTGCAAGGCTTGGCTTGTACTGTATATGAGGTAGTGAGTGAGTGCGGGTTTGGAGGCGTGGAGGTCTTTTTTCAGTCTGATAGCTTTCTGTGAGGAGACAAAGTCACCCTGTAGGGGAAGTGTGCTGGCGCGGAAACTGGAACGCCACTTAGTTTGGCTTTTCCCCTCTCCCTTTTTTCTCTGTCTCTCGCTCTCTCTCCCTCACTTTTCCATGGAGGAGAGGAAAAGGGAGGACCATCCTTGCAAGAGCTTTTCCTACCGATCACTCGTTTTCTTTGGAAAAAGCTAGCATATGTGTCATCCATTTCGACCGGAAGGGGCATAGAAGAGTGGAGTCAGTAGACAAAAGACACCTCAGTCAGCAAGACTCACACCAGGAAGATCACTGACCGCATCAAGATGGAGTCTGAAATGTGCAAAGAACCTGATCCTGATGATCCAGGAACCGGAGACAGCGGCACGTGGAGTGGTGCATCTCCGAGCCAACCTAGGAGCCTGAGCATGTCGGAGACGTCAAAAGAAAGCTTTAAGGATGAGACATCAGACCGGAGTACCTCAACAGGATTAGAAGAAAGTTCCTGCAGAAGTCCATCAGAGGAGAAGAACCCATCGAAGAAAGTAGACAGGGAGTACGAGGCCATACAAACACCTGGCCAAATGTACCAGCTCCATCTAAGCCATCACACAGGTGCATGGGACAGCATTGCGCGTGTTAATGAGGAGATCCTTCTGACCATGCTGGATATTTACGAGAAATATAAGAGTAAGACAATTCGCTAGTCTGGGCCATCATAAAGTCTGTGACTACTGTATGTTTGTGTGAAAACTCGTGGTTGTGGTAGAAATATGGTCTTATCATGTATAGGTTCATTTTAAACTGGTTTATGTTTGTTCTCAGCACCAGGGACATTACTTCAGGTTAATGATTTGAGAGGATAAGGTCAAGGACCTTTAAATGATGATCATGCCAATGACCAAAAAAAACAAAGAAAAAGTTTCTACTATACCTACTATATCTATTATGTAATTTATAACTGAAATTACAGGTCTATATTAACGCGAATGTTATTGTTTCTAAAATAGCAAATCATTTTCAAGGATGTATGTTTTTTAATTCCGTAATTAATGAAATAATATTAATATTGTTGATAAATTGTCATAGCGTAAGAGGAATAAAATGCAGCTACAGCATGCTACTGTATGTCATGCTTTATTGATAACAATTTATTAATATAACAAGATAATTATTTCTTGTTAGATTTTCATCCTTAGTCAATTCTTGATTTACTTGCCGTGATAGTTGTACAAAATAAATGGGATGAAGTTTAAAACAAAAGCTAATTGTGTAGAAAAAAATCAATATTTAGTTAATTTTAGAAATTCAATTGTAGTTTTCAGTCTCTGTGACTAGGCTAGGTTAGGTGTCAATTGGTAGCAGCTACAGTATTTGCTAACAGCAAATCTAGCACTTCTTCAATTTGTTGTGTTTTTTTATAACACAACACATAGTACAGTGGAACCTTGGATTACGAGCATAATTCGTTCCGGAAGTAGGCTCTTATTCCAAAACACTTGTAAATGAAAGCAAATTTTCCCGTAAGAAATTATGGAAACTCAGATTATTCATTAAGCAGCCTAAAAAATTAATACATAAAAATAATTAATACAATATATAAAGTTTAAATGAGACAAATTAACCTGCACTTTACCTTATTACATTTTTAAAAAAATAAATCCCAACAGAAAAGTGTTTCCATTTATGCGCGCAAGCGCTGTGTGTGTAGTGTTATAGTAAACGGTACAGGCGTGCACGAATGTTGATTATATCCGCGAGAGACGAGCACTAAGACCGAGCAGGGGAGACGATTACCCACCATTCCGTAGCTCAAGAGAGAGAAAAATAATTGGCTCAGTTGTGATCACATGACGCTCAGCGTCAAAACAAGAAGTGCATGCCTGATACATAATACTCGGTACTCATAAACCAAGAATTGTTTGTTTTTCAAGTCAAAATTTATTAAAAATCTTGTTTGTCTTGCCAAACACTCGCAAACCATGTTACTCGCAATCCAAGGTTCCACTGTATAACTCTTATATAACTCAATATTGAGGATGTCAGTGTGAATGAATGCTCTGACATACCATATATTTTTCCTTTTATTTTGTACAGTGGGCACTATGCAAAATGCTTAAACGTTTCCGGTCCCTGTGTTCTGACTGGAAAATGCTTTCTTAAAGGGACATTTGAAAAATCAATCAGGCAAGAATGTATAATCTGAGGATTATTTTAGCTGGAAAATGAACAGACACCTTTTGGAAACCTCTGAGACTTATGAAAGCTGTTTTAAAAAAAATTTAATAAAAAAAATATTTGACCTTTAATATTTCAATAAAATCTCATTTATGGGCATTATATTAATGATTAATTTTAAATCAGCAGATAATAAGGTATAAACAGGCCCTTTTAACTACAGTCTAAATGTAACGATGATTGTGTGGCTTGTCCTTCTCCTAAAACTTTGATCATTGCAGGATCATTGCTTGGCTAGGCTAAGTAACACTATTAGTGCTAGCTACATCAACTGGGGAATTATTAGTATTAGCTCAACTAGGCTTGGGAAAACTACTATACCTACAACTGAAATTAGCTCATGTTAATTAGTCAACTGGACTTCTGACAACTAGCATGATTAATGCTAACAACTACAGGGAAATTAACTGCTGTTCAACATTTACATGTTAGCATTGGCAAACAATACACCTCCAGCCAGACTCAGATTGACAGCCAGTTGTCAAATGATCGGTCGACAATTTTATTGGGGGGAAAAAGCAGAGCTGATAATAAAAATACTTATATTTGACTTTTTTGGTTTGTTTTATGTAGGTTTTTGGTAAAAGAAACATCTTACAAGATGTAGATTTGTGCTACATAAAATCGCCACAGGATATTTTACGTTGTATGCAAGAATAGAATAGAAGAATAGAAGTATGTAATGCCGTTCTGCATCTATCACTATTAATGCTAGTTTACTAGAAATGAAAGTGTTAGTATAAACCAGGTAAAATTAAACCAACTAGCATTATTAACGCTAGCCACTCCAGATAAGGTAAAATTGGCTAACTTTAACTAGCCAGTGAATCTTTCAAAATATTAACATACAAGTTTGCTTAAACGTCTAGCTAGGTAAAGCATTTTATAGATTGTATATGAGCTGTGCTGGAGCTACGATAACTTTTCACAATATAGATGAATCTGTTTTAAAAAAACATTATAATCAACCATTATTCATATCGAATACACAACTTAACACAGCATATTTGGATGATAAATTTCAGCAGATGATGTAGCGTTATCATGATAAATTAAAAAATATACATATATTTTTCCCTCTCAGAAGAAATTATTTTAAGATTTTAGGTCTTACTAGGAGAAGGAGGTTCTCTGTCCCACTGCCTCTGTACGTGTCTCTCATGCTCCAGGCCAAGCGGCTGCAGAGCCGTATGTAGGATGCTAGCCAAATGTTAGCATTAGCTTGATATACTGAATGGAGTTGTTTGTGCTAGTTTGCCAGAAAGAAACACATGGCCATTAGTCTTTCCTAAAACATGTTTTTTTTTTTTTTTTTTTTACAGCGTGTGCATGAGTGTGTGGTCTTCTGAGCTCTTTGTGACCTCCTCATGATCGGCAAGCGGCTCTTAATCCATGCAGCCAAATCCCCACTTACACACCAGCACACAGTGTGTGTTTATTTGCAGAGGTCTTATTCGCTCGGACAAGGGGCTGATCCTGTTAGCATTAGCGCAGTCTTACTAAAGCCGAAAAAACACTTTTGGGTAATGCTGGGAGATTTACTTAATATTTCTTCATTAATTAAAAGAGAGAGAGAGAGAGAGAGAGCTAGCATGGTGAAAAGAAATGCTTAACATTTCTGATTCTGACCTGAACCAAGAGTGTACTGAGGAAATATTAGATGCTGTAGGTTTAACTTTGTCTATCTATGGGGGAAAAAAATCATCTATTGTACTGTATTTCTTTAATGTTGGGGTCAGCAGAATGTATTAGAGCGGCTTAAACACAACTGGTTTGTTTCTCCAGGTGAGGATTCTGAGAGCAGGAGACTGAGGACAGTTAAGAACATCGCTGATTTGAGACAAAACCTGGAGGAAACCATGTCCAGCCTGAGACACGTCACTCATATCAGTCACAGGTAAGGCATACACTCACTACACACACAAAAATGGAGGGAAAACCTGTCATATTCAATCTCTCATTAAATTTGTAGAGACATTTCAAGGAAAAATAAAGTTTGGTAAGAAAGAGAAGACAAGTAAGAGCCTTAGCTATTACGTTTAGTATTACAATTAGTTTGCTAATCTTTCAAATCAATTGGTAAAAAGCAACAAGGCAGGGGTAGCCCCGTTAAAACCTAGAGCAAGGTCCTTCAACCCCAAGTGCTCAGATAAATTTGAGTGTCATGCTGGCAACATGCCACGAAACCAACAGATATATCTCCAGGGTGGGGGTATTCATCGCCTGATGAATAATGAGGGTGTAAGTACCAAAACTCGCAGTTCCTCAAATGAACACTAGGTGCTTACTTGAAAGTGAGTCAATCCCCATAGTGCCCCATGTTAAACAGAACAGAAATTAACATTTGCAGCCTGGAACAAAAAAAATGCTTGTGGTAACTAGATTTCCTGTTCAGGTGTGAATTCTTATGTACAGTACCTCATGAGTAACACTCACATTAAGGTATAAAGCTGGAAACATAATTGGGGCATGCACGATTTGAGGGACAGGTACATTGCTGGTGTCAACCTACTAGCTGTTTTCTAGATAACCAGCTAAGTGGAATCACAGAAGCTCTTACCACAAGAAATATTGTGAAGGGGGACACATGAGGAGTTGACACGGGAGGATGTGTAGGCCATCTAATTAGGCAACCTGACTAGACGGGCTAATCTAATCTATCTTGTGCTATCTGTGGAAATTATGGTAGGGATGTTCCAACCAACAGCTAGCCAGTATCCGTTTCACTCATTTGGCCATTTATAGACTGAACAATGCTGACTAAAGACAAGTCTTGTTGCTGGCAGTTTTCAACAGATATCCAAGATCATAAAACTGGAACCCAGGCTAAGGACATATCGTTCTAGTGCCAATATTTTTGGTACTTTGTGTACATGAATACTATTAGCTTGTACCTGAGAGCATAAGTACAATGGCTCTGAAAGGGTGTGTATGTGAGTGTCTGAGTGTGCGTTCTCTTCGAAGAGATGAAAGCGATTCACAGTAAATCCCTCTGGAGTCAGCGGTGGAAATCTGAGCAGCAACTGGAACCATATGGGTTTATATGCAGACTGTTGTCATTTGTCTAATCCGTCAGCTGATCGAGTCGCAGTGCTTTAATGTAAATTTTGCTAAAGATCACCCAGACTGAACTTATTAAAAGAAAGAAGCTAATAGATATGTCAGCTTCGTGACATTCGGGCTATTTATAAAGTTTAGATATAATGTCTGAGAACAGCTCCCACTCGAACATTTATAAGTTCAACTTGCAGCTAAAAATATTTCTGTTAAATCAACCAGAAGACTGAATAGCCAAAATAAACATTTGGGAGTTTGTCATTCTGACACAAAATATGTCTCTTCTTTTGCTCTTTATGACCATTTTCTCTTTAGACACAGTTTCAGTTGCATATTTGCACACACCATGTGTGTGGCCAAGAGAGCCTGATTGTTAAAAATAATCATACCATCTGGCTTTATGATGATCAACAGGTAAGAGAAAAAACATTTAACAAACAGAGTGGTGCTTGGTATTTAGCCACATCAACTCATGATCATAACTCGTTTACAGCGGAACAGAAAAGAAGCCATAACATTAACACGATCAGCCATAATATTAACACCACTGCCAGGTGAACTGAACAACACTAATCACCAACTATATATCAGTTAACTAGTAAACGAGTGACAGGATCATGGGCAGCCATGCCCATCTGGCCCAATCCCACAGAAAAGTCAATGCAGCACAAACCACAGAAACACACCAATGCTGATCAGAAGATGAGGCACCAGAACACCCAGTGCACTACAGCCCTGAGGGCCCACAGACAGGCCACTAACCCAGCCTTCAAACTCCCCAGATCCCAGTTTGATCAAGTGCCCATGAGATGCACCAGATAAACAAGTCCAATCCACAAAGGCCCAACCTGCAACCAACAGCACCCACAGGATCTGCTGTCAACATCCTGGTGCCAGACACCACAGCGCACCCCAAGAATCCCCAAGGTGCAGCCGCGCCTGGTTACACAAGGGGAAACTAAAAACTAGGCGTTTTTAATATTAATATTATGTCTGATTGGTGTTTGTGATCTATTATAGTTTGTGGATGCACTATAGTGTATTAAATCTACAAAAAAATTACCATGTTGTACCTCATGCATTATTCATCCAAATGGTCCAATCTTTGCATTTTGTGCCTAATTTTCATCCACAGTATACTGTAGCTCTGTAAACTCCTGAAGTGTGTTCTTGCTTTGTACACCAAAGTAATACCCAAATTCACAAATGTTCTCACATATATACAGTATTCTTGGCCGATTCCTCCTCAATCATGTTTCCCCTATCATACAACAGCTACAAAGCAGCAAAGAGGAGGTCGTGAATTCAAGCTCAAAGTCTCTGCATGGTAGGGTGGACACTTCTACAAGTCATTTGGGGTAGAGACTTGTGACACTTCAGGTTTCTGGCAGTTGCACAGACATCTATACAGTAAAAGGCCTGGCTACTCTTATTTTGTAGCTAGTCCATGCTATATTCTTTCCTCTTGGTTATGGGTTTTCTTTTAAAGGTACCAGCCATATGGAAAAGAAAGGTACATTTTAGTACGATTTTAAGATGTAGTATTCTCTAACTCTAATGACTTTGCCTTTTAGGTTGATGAGGATTCAGTTATTTGTCACATGTACTTTACAACACAGTGAGAGTCTTTTCTTTGCATATTCTAGTTAGAAAACTGAAGTAAAGGAATTTGGAGCAAAGGAATAAGGTCTTGTGGCCTAATGAGTCCAGATCGACCCCATTCCAGAGTGATGGGCGTGTCAGGGGAATAAGGGAAGCGAATGAAGCGATGCACCCATCATGCATAGTGCCCACTGTACAAGCCTCTGGAGACCGTGTTAAGATCTGGGGTTGCTTCAGTTTGTCAGGTCCAGGCTCAGCAACGTTATGTGGCAATAAAATGAAGTCAGCCGATGACCTGAATGTACCGACTGACCAGGCTGTCCCATCAATTGTTTTTGTCTTCTCTGATGGCATGTCCATGTACTAGGACAAGAGTGCTGAGATTCATCAGGTTGAGATTGTGAGGTGGTGGTTCTGTGAGCATGAGGAATCATTTTCACACAAGACATGAAACCTCTTGAGAGTCTTTCCAATGTCCTGGAGACTGTTTGTTAAAATAGCAAGTAGAGAGCCAAACTATGGACCTGGGACTGGGTTGATAAATTCCAGCGGTATACGATGCACTATATACTATACATTAGGCATAATTCTGAAGGATAGGACCTCATGCTAAGTACAAATGTTTTGCATTGAATGGACATGGCAAGTGAACTCACAGTACTTCATATCGTAAAAGCAAACCAAAAAACTTCCCCAGTAGCAGAAGGACCCTCGAGACAGAAAGCGCAGATCCCAGAGCAATCCCATGCTGACACGACTAAGGCATGTGAAAGATCAGAACAGGCACACTACAACACGCTGTATAGCACAACTTTACATGTGTTTATGAGGTCAGATATGTTTCCAACTCACATCGAACTGTTTACTTCCCTCTAGTGGATGTTTGGTGTTAAAGCATACAAGAAAAGTTCAGATTAAACCTTATCGATAATTTCAGATCAACAAGGGCAGCAATAATAAAACATGACTTTTATTACAAGATCACAGCAAAGTCAAAAGAATACGTCCCATTGTAGCGTCCGTGAGAACCGTTCCATCACAAGTTGTTGTAAATGTGCTCGGCCAACGGGGGAGTTGATGTGATTGACACGGAGAGCTGTTTCAAAGAGGCACCGGGTGTTGTTTCCTTCATTTCTGTTGTACTGAGTTTGATGCATGTCTCGGGCTTTTGGAGGCATGAAATCGGCCGGTGGACCCCCTGCTATTCTCAACCTCATAGATTAAAAGCAGGATCTTGATTCCCAAGTCAATTAACAGAGGAAAACTGAAGCCCTGGCCTGGTGGGGTGCTCATTTAGGCCAGAAAACACTGACATCGCCCTTTGGTGTTTTGTTTTTTGCTTTCTTTATTTCTCACTCTGTCACAGAAAATCCCTGTGGTTTACATTAAAGCTGACTGGCTGTGTGTGTGTGTGTGTGTGTGTGTGTGTGTGTGTGTGTGTGTGTGTGTGTGTGTGTGCGTGAAATCTGCCACCCCTGCCTCCCCATCAGCACCCTGCAGACTACTTTTGATGCCTGCATAACCACAGAGATCAGCACACGAGACTCGCTCACCGTCACTCCCCGCCCCGTCTCGGCCTCTCCATGGCGACCTGGTACATCTGGTCCACGTCTTCAGGCGGGCGACGCCCCCTCGTCAACTACTGCTTTCGGCTCCAACAAGGCCGAGATGTTGGAGGCCATCACGACGGACGGCGCAGGTTACGTGAGCGATGGAGACATCCTGGGAAGGAGTGTCAGGATGGACAGCGCCACCAGCGGGTGAGTGCGTGAATATGTTCATTCTTGGCATAACTGATGTGAGTTGAGGAGGTCTGGGGTGCAGCTCGGTTCCTCTCAAACTAGTCCAGTAGGCTTGAGATCAGAAATTGGTGCAGAATTCACAAGTTTTTCCACACCACCACCCTTGAAAAGTTGTGATGGATCTGCGCCATGGAGTTCCTGTGAAGTGAAATTTAATGGTACAGCATAAAAAACATTGTAGATAATTCTGTGCTTCCAATATTGTGTGGGGAAGAACAGAACCACATATGGCTGTGATGGCGTGGCCTGGCGTCCAAAGACTTTTGACCATATAATGTGCATTAAAAAAATGCTTTAAATGATGTATTAAGAAGTGCTATACAAAGGAAATCTATAAGTAGCAACACTAAAATTAATTACTAATCTAAAACAGAGAGACTCAAACAGGAAGTCAGACCACCAGCCAGCCCTGATTCAGGATAAAAATAGCTCTTAACTCTTTTAGCTGATGAAGGAAAACATCTGGTGGAAGCAGGTTTGTGCTATTTAGTGCATATGCGCTCGACTAAGCTTGCTTCTCGATTGTGAGCGCTTAATGAGTAGCTATTAAGCTTTTGTAGGGTAGTGTTCCTAGTTGCCCTAACCGTCAATGTAAGCATATAGTAACATACAGACACTCTAACATCAGAGAAGTGTACAGTATGCATGCGAATGGAATCGCTGAAAATGATGCTGTAAGTCTCACATGCATTTCTTCTCACCAGCCTCTAGATGGCTCCAGATGTGCGTTCTTGCCATCCAGGGCGTTTTAAAATAAATAAATGAATGAATGAAATCTTTCTTCAGCTCTAGGTCTTCAAAAAGAAAAAAAGAAATTCTTGACTTGTCATAACCGCCCTATTCACTTTTTATGGACTGTGTAAAGTCTGCAGTATGTGTGCGGTTTGATCCACCCCGAGCGGGTACCTTGCCCTGAGCCTCGGTTCCGTAGCGTGTAATTACCCAGCATGCACGCCAACTTTGTTTTCACACGTTATTCTTTATTTGTGCCTTTTCTGCCCAGGAGCACTGCCAGGAGCCTCTCACATGTTCAGAGCTCGGCAGTCCTGAAGATGATAAATTACGTGAACCAGAACTGCGGAAATAGCACATGCAATTATATCGATGCACATTTCGAATCCAATATGTCTTGCAATAATGTGTACTTGAACATGTAATTTTAAACCTCTAAAATAATTCATGTTATATGATGTTTTCTAATGCTTATGAAAACTAATGGCATCTCTGATGCATTGCTACACTTTTCACCTTAACTGAAAAATGGCAGGATTATTTGGGGGGGAAATTACACACGCAAACATGCACACACACACACACACACGCATAGACACACACACACGCATAGACACACACAAACACCACCCACCCTCTTGTCCACCAGCTGTCCCAAATAGCTAACTAATTGTAACGTGGTTGTATGGATAATATTTTGAATTCCTGGTGATCTGGGGTTCTGATGATTACAGTCAAAGTTTTTGGAGCGATCAGTCAACAAGGATCAACTGACAAGTGTTTTGATCCAACCGTGTCTCTGCATGTGTGCATGTGTAAGTACGTCACAGAAGCATTAAGGTCACCAGGGTGTGGCCTGAAGACTCCAATGGAGGGTCATGAGAAATATTCTGGGTTGCCTCCTCAGAGATGAGAGCACTGAAGAAGAGAAGAGGGAGAGAGAGAGAGGGGTGCTTCTTCGTGTCTTAATGCTGAAATCTAAAAGCAAATTGTTTGCTTAGACAAGGGAAATTCAATTTTAGGAAAACACTCGTGATAAACTAGAAGCTTTGGCGTTTGCAAGTGTTTGAAATGATCAAACTGTCTAAGAAAACCGAGTCATACTGCTGCTTAATGGAATTATGGGGTTTTAAAAAGGGATCTTCATTATTTCATAATATGTAAAGTATATTCCTTGAGCCAGTGTTATGGTTTTCTGAAGTTTCCTCTATTCCACGCTTCCATTTATCACTGTTTGGAGCAAAAACTCCAAAAATTTGGAAACATGCTAAGAGGTAGGGCTGTAACCATTCCATCGCCAATCCATCGCAGGGGGCACACACATACACACACTCACAAACCACGGCCAATTTGGGAACGCCAATTAGCCTAATCTGCATGTCGTTGGAGTGGAGAAAAGAGGAGTACCCGGAGGAAACCCACCAAGCACGGGGAGAACATGCAAACTCCATGCACACAGACACGGGAACTGAGCCTGGTCGGGAATCGAACCCGGACCCTGGAGGTGCAAGGCGACAGTGCTAACCGCTACACCACACAATATTAATATGTTAACGCATGCGATTAAATTTGAAATTTTAACTCATTAGCGTTTTATCGCAAATTAATCATATGACCAATTTTGACCCTAATGGCTTCCCATAATTGCAGCACGGTTACCCAGCTGTGTGTGATAACGGCACATTTAACGCGGATAATAAGATGACTGAGGAAACTTCACCAGGTGTTCTGAACGGCAGGTTTCATTATAAAAAGCTTCTAGATGGAGGTTTGGATAAAACCAAAGTTTTGTGCTCGAGCTACCTTCAAGGGGAGCTATTTTACAAGAATACACTTAGTGTAAGGCTTTAAGTTTATTGATTTTGCACATTTATAATACAAATAAGTCTGAGTATTTTAAAATTGTGATTAATCGATTAATCAGACTATGACTGCGATTGACAAGATTACATTTTTTTAATCTTCAGCACTAATTTTAACTCTATTGAGACAGCCTTTTGTTCAGTCGTATTATATGTACTATTCATGGAATGCGGATTTACAGAATATACAACGTCACATTTTGGCATCTCTATGCATTATTAAGTCCCTACTAGGAAGCATTTAAAGAAAAAAAAAATTCTGATTGTGGATTTTTGGATGCATTAAAAACATGACTACTACTGTTTATTAATGTCGATTTTTCCATTCATGCGTCCATCTTGTTTAACGGCGTTCTCCTGACATCTATCTATGGTGAGTTCATATCTTGATGAAACCGTTTATGTTTCCCAAATTTTCCCTAGTGATCAATAAAGTACACGTATAATGTAGATCTTTATCGATCGTCAATAATGCTGGATATGCCACACACAAACTGGGTCAAATTGTAAGAGGCATATTGGTAACGCAGGCTTCCACTCTGATGTGTAATTTTAGGCTTTAATTTGATCAAAATCTGGTAAGGAATTGTGACCCAATCACCGTAGTGTAATGAAATTACATGCACAAACACAGCTTTAAGTCCTTCTGATCATTCTGTATTCTTTAGCTCTTGTGCCACAGTTACGTACTGTAAGCCTTGGGTACTAGGTACAGTAGTTACGTATAGTTTATATATTGTTTATACACTAACATACTGTATAGCACACAAGTGATTAGAGACAGAGTCATAAAAAGAGCCAGAGACTGAGACAGAAAGCCAACCAGACTACACACTTAAAACCTACTTCATTAAACCAGTAGCAACCTTTGGACCCAACTGGAAATCAGTGTTTAGTCATGATGAGGCGTACGTAAACTGAGAAACATCTCAACCACAGAAATGGCACATGTTCCCGCTAGCCTCATAATCCTGGCAGGACTGATTGTATTCATTACTGTACACTGATTCTCCAGCTGAGAGAGCCAGATGTTTTGGTTTCTATCAGACACAGACAGAATGACTATTTTACCTTTATACCCCAGTGCTGCTGAAATCTAGAGGTGTTGATTCATTCACGACAACAGCAGCTCTCAAAGTAGTGCCGGCTGTGATGCAAATCAGACGTCTGTACAGTATTTGCGCTTGAGCTAATACGTTATAGCAACAATAGTAGTAGTTATGCTTATTATAGGAACTAGTAGGAGTCTGCGGTGTTAGTGCTCTGTAAGCTTTCCAATAGTCTTCAGGGCAGACGAGCGTTGCGGTTTCTCTGTAATATGACACCCTGCGTTGTTTTTGTCTTTCTTCAAAAGAAAGAAAAGACCGGCTGGTGGGAACAAAGGAATTTTTATTTCGCAGATATTGTAAAACATTTCATTTATCTATGAGGGGGAAAATACTACAATATGTTGTTCTTTTAAAATAAATTAATTATTGTAACTCCACTTCACAATAAGTTAAATCAGTCCATTTAGTCATTAATTATTTTCCAATCATTAAGCGCATTAGTCGTTACTAAGCAAAGATGTGGCTCATTGGTTAACACTGTCGCTTTGCACGTCCAAGGTCCAGGTTCGATTCATGTCTGTGTGCATGGACGTTGTATGTTTTCCTCGTGCTTGATGGGTTTCTTCTGGTTTCCTCCCAAAGTGCAAAAACAACGGTTGTAAAAATGGATATAAATACAACGGTCAACACTCACTTACATGGTCTCTAGTTGGAATGCAAAGGCTCCTAGATGGATGGATGAATGGATGGATGGAAGCAAAGATGTACAGTATGATGCTTTCTTTATAGTTCCCTTGTTTCATTTTCGTTTCAGAAAGGTTTAAAATGAAGCAAGAACACCATTTAAGGTCATTCCTCAATTGAGTACATTTTTTTTTTTTTTTTGGATTTTTCCCCGATTTTCTCCCTAATTTAGTCGTGTCCAATTCCTCCCCGTCACTAGGGGGCTCCCACATTAAGGCTACTACTACCACTCAGTCGGGAGGGCCGAAGACTATCACGTGTTTCCTCCGAACCACGTGACGCCAGCCGACCGCATCTTTTCGAACTGCTCGCTCGCGCACCGTTGGCGGCGGCGTAACACCCTCGCTATCCGCGCTCTCTCCATTGCGTGAGCTCACAGACGCCCCTGACTGGCTGTAGAGCCGTGATTAATGCGGGAGCACTAAGTACCTCTCACCCCTCCCCTCTGAGAGAGCTCGGCCAATCAGCTCTCTCTAGACCCCCGGCTGCGAGAGGTTACAGCATCACCCAGGATTCGACCTAGCAATCTCCGGATGATAGCCACTACGCCACTCGGAGGCCACATTGAATACATTTTTAACAGGGGAATCTTTATAACCTTTATAAAGGTTATAAAAACCTTATGATTATAAGATGTACTTTCAGTTTTTAGAGCTTTGAAATCTTTGCCGATTATGATGATGATGATGATGATGATGATGATGGAAATGTAAAACAAAGGTAATATCTTACAAATATTGTAAAAAAAAAATGTAAAAAAATTTTGTGATTTTTATAGATGTTGCAAAAGAAAGCAATACAATTCATAGAAATGTGCTTAATGATTCTGTTTTAAATGAGAGAAGAAGAAAAAAAGCAAGATGGTGAAACTGGACTGAGGAGGGTGGGAATAAGAGTTTATGGATAGGCAGTGAGACTGATGAACTATAATGATATAGTAGTAAACAAAACTGACACTGAAGTTCAGTTTACGTCTAGAAAATAACAAGTTTGCAGGGTTAAAGTCCGATTCCCGGAGCACCACACTAACTGCAACACCCCCATTCTCATTTTTTATGCTAGTGATGTCATTTAATACACCGGTAACATATTTCTGTATTAAAAATGCCATCTGTAATAATCAGCTCTAAACCATCATCAAAAATAGCAAAAATCCCCCTTCTAATGCAAACTTCTGACAACGTCCTAATCCCTCTTCCTCAGTCTGCTTGCCCTTTTGACCTGCACTTAAATGAGTAATGGAGGGTTGCCAGGTCAGAGCCAATGAATAACCCAGTTTGAACATCTCATGTTACTGACAAACTAACATCACAACCATTCTCTGCTGCTGTCATGCTTAAGTTGGCAACACGTTCATATTCCTAAAAACTAAATCTTGATGGTTTACCATAATCGGAGGGGAAAATCCTGCCTGGGTTTAAGGTTAAGAATAGCCTACATTACTTTTTTTTTTTTTTTAAGAGAAGGGACTGATGGCAGATTTTTGACTCCAAGCCAACTGTGCACTGAAACTCAGTGCTATAAGAACACAATTTAGACCTCAGGCATTTCAGAAACTTTTAGTTAAAGCAAATAAAAAATATGAGACATCCTTTCACTGAGTGTGGATTTATGGCCACCCTGACACACGCGTTTGATTGTTTTATGCTTGGAGTCAGAAAGGTTTGAGTTTTTATATTTTTATATATAAGTTAGAAAAAATTGTAAGTACCAAAAAAGTTTATCCAAAGCAACAAATTAAAACTTTTTGTGCGTTTGCTTGTAGACCTTTAAATAACCACGTAGTAAAAGGACAAAGTGAAGAATCCTTGTTCTTTTATTGGAATAATATAACCTTATGACCAATGCCAGTTGAAGTAAATAACATTGGTTACCAACGAGTAAACTGGTGACCAGTTTAGGTACCCAAGGCTCACCAAAGACATCAACCACGATAAAAGGCACCAGAACACCCAGTGCACCACAGCTCACTGCACATTGGGTCCAGTAGGAAATGAGTTCATTGCCACCTCCAAACTCCCCAGATCCCAATCTGACTGAGCATACATGGGACGCGTGGACAAACAAGTCTGATCCATGTAAGCACCACACCACCACCATCAGACAGAGCCAAAGGATTTGCCAATAACATCATGGTGTTTGACCCCACAGGGGAACCCAAAACCATGTTATGGCTGATCAGTGTCAAGTTTAAACTAGATTTAGTATTTAGATTGAAAAAAAAGAAAATTTTCTATTATAATATATAGAATAAAACATAGTTGGGGTTTGATCCGCCAAAGATCTGCCAAAGGCCGAATGCACATTTCTCCAGATCCTAACTACTGTGCCAAAACCAGGCCCAATGGATAAAGTCTCCACCACCAGCTGCTGATTGACAAACTCCCTAGGCCTGACTCCTGTAGTGGTCATTGGTCTCCCTATTCAGAGTGAACGTAACTTGGTTCTTGGTTTTCCTTTTCATAAGGATCTACAGTATGTATCACCTTTTCTCCTGGCCTCTTAGCTAGAACCAGTTTTCCTTGGGTAACGCTACTGGGCCATTTCCCCACAGACTAAACAGCTTCTAAGATTAGAGGTTCGGATTGAAGATTAAAGTCAGTAGAGTAGGTGCGGGCATCTGGTGTGGATGCCTCTGGCACCCCTCTCTGTGGAGATGTTTTGGGCATGTCCAACAGGGAGAAGACCCAGGATAAGATCAAGGACTAGATGTAGAGACTGTGTAAGAGCACCTGGGTGTCCCTGTGGAGGAGCTGGAGGAGGTGGCTAGGAGGAATCTTCCTGGGTCTGGGCATCTCTGAACAGACTGCTGCCTCTGTGACGCTGAACTGGATAGATGCGTGGATGGAGAACAATGGTTATATTGTCAGACATTAAACTTCACATTTTAGTATATATTTAAAAAGTTTAAACTTGAACATCTTGTCCATCTGCATGACATCTGGCGTACATTAATGTTATGGAACATTTGAAAGATAAGTTAGTTCTTCTTGTCACTAATCTTATTGCAGCTATAAACAGTCATTCCTCATGTTCTGTCAAATAAAACAGTTTTTTTTTTAATGCAACAATCCTCTGAGATAGAACAACAGCGAAAGCAAACCATAAGATCTTCTATTCTGAACATTTGCAATGTTGGAAAACTTCAAGTTTCAGATTTCCAGAAGTGATAATGGGTCACGACCAGTGCATTCATATAAAAGTGTGACTTGCTTTGCACCTGGAGCTGCTGCTATAGAGAACAAGTCGACCATTTGACTATTTGGAGTTCAACAGCACTGTGGCATACAGTAATATGTTACAAGACATGAACCATCAGCTCATTGCACAATCCAGCCATTAATATGTTTATCTACACACGCCTGATGATTCATTCATCATTGCACGTCATCATAAAACTGACAAGTTGTTTGGACTTCCTCCCTTTCTAACAAGTCTCAGATTAGTCAAGTCTACCCAGTGTTTAACAAAAAAGAAAAAAGAGTCAGCAGTCGCACACGTTTAAGTACAGGAGACAATCTGCTTTAGCCTGGAGTCATAGACATCATCACAAAAGGTGTGTGTTACAAGCCTCCTGGTTCACTCTGATAAGTCACTTCCTGTCATTTTTATTTTTTTTCCTTCGTCATATCGTGACACTTGTCACGTTCCAAATAAGATTGTGTTGGGTATTACATTAGAGGGGAAAAAAAAACAGAAATATAATATAATTTTTGCCGTGTCTGTTTCATGTACTCGCCGGCTCCCTGTCCTGTTTAACCATTTAAGTGGATCTTCCCTGAGGGTGGATTTCGAGGACGCGTTTACAGCTGAATAGCACAAGCCGCTCAGGTCTATCCATCCATCCATCAACTCCCCCATTTATCCATCATCCTACAGCCTAAAGGCTTCCCCTACTGTTGTTCCATCCTGCTCTACCTGGGCCCCTTCCCCTTCTTCAGACACACATTGTCTAACTCGCCTTTTTTTATCACCTGTGCTTTTCTATGATTTTTTTTTTGTTACATACTGTATTATAAAAGGTAAACAATTTACTATAGTCAAGAAGTCACTCTATACTAAGAAGCAGAACTGTAGTTTTACTGTTCCATACTGTACATGTAACATTAATATGGACAAATGAATATCTTGAATATAGCCAGTTTTTGTGGTTTACAAAAAAGATTACACACATCGTTTTTTCATAACTGCACACAGTTTATGGTGTGTTAAGTGAAATGTAGTACCAACTTTGGATTCATTATACTTCCTGAAATAGATTTATTTCAGCTTTAATTTACAAAATCATAGTTTCAGAAATTTGGTTTATACACTCTCTGGCGAAACAAGGTTTCGTCATTTCAGAACGGTTAAATTACTGACCCACATTAAGCAATATTAAAAATTTTTTAGGGTTAAAAACGTCCATCCTGGAAGGATAGTGGTGAAGCATAAACTTCGTGGAGGAAATTATGGTCGGAAAATAAACATAATTGGAGGTCGCTTACAGTAAACGCTTGGTGCATTTAATTGCATTAAATAAAGTCGACAATAGAAATGTTAAATAATGAAAGCAAGAGCATTTCCACACACACAGTGTGATGAGAACTTACAGGATTGGGACTAAACAACTGTATCCATAAGCAAGCCAGTTGTTAGTAAGACTAATTAGAGAAAAAAAACAGCGCATAAAGATTTTGGAGCAATGGAAAAAGGTCTTGTGGTGTGATGAGTCCAGATTGAGCGTATTCCAGAGTGATGGCTGCATCAGTGTACAAAGGGAATGCATGAAGCGAAGCACCCGTCATGCATGGAGTCAACTGTACAAGCATCTAGAGGCGGGGTTACAGTATAATCTGGGGTTGCTTCAGTTGGTCAGGTCTAGACTCAACAACGTTATGTGGCAATAAAATGAAGTCAGCTGATGACCTGAATCTTTTTTGCCCATTCCGCTTTACAGAACTACTGTAACTCAGGCAGATTAATACGCCTTCTAATTCACACACATTAATATAAATAACAGAATTTTAATTGATTGAGATGATTCCATATCGATCCACCGATTTTCGATGGGATTGTTGATCATCGTTGTCTTAAAGCCAATTTTGTTACAACTTTGGAAGTATGCTTAGAATAATTGTCCTGACAAAACGCAGCTGTGATTGCAAGTTTTACTTTCTGGCTAATGTTTTATATATTGAGTATCTCTAAATATTCAACCTTCTTCGTGATGCCATCTATCCTCTGGAGCTCACCAGTCTCTTTTTTCCAGCTGGACATTCCGTCAGAGCTGGAACAGCAGCGGCATCCTGAAAACCGTTTAATAATCATAGATTTTAGATCTGCAGTGAGTGGAGAGGATAGACATTTATAATAGTCATAAAAATACTAGGATGTCTCGCAGTTTGTGAAAATCAGATGTTGCTGTGGTTGAATTCTGGGAGCCACTTACCCCCTCCATAAAAAGCCATACTTGAGGTTAAGCGCACAACCTGAAATAAATGTTCACCAAAAGGGTTTTTGTTTACTTTGTAATCATACCTAGGGTTTCTACTTTCGAAGTTTGGGGTGTGTAGTGGCCAGTGTAATAAATTCGGTGGTAAAATCAAAATAAAGTCATTGTAGCTAAAAAAAACTCTTGCTAGCTAAATGTGTGATTTCCTCCAGTAGTCACGCTTCGGTAAAGTTGTTGAATACGTTGTGGTTAAAGTACATGCCAAAGATTATAATAATTTATTGTGAAATTTCATTTCACAATGTTCTGTACTTAGCTAGAACAAATTGAACACTTTCACCATTTGAAAGATTTTCCTAGTGCCAATAAATTATATATCGCTAATGGCAACCCTGTGATACCTTCTGGCGTTGATGTAAACATTGTAGATAACCACCATGTGAGTAATTTCAGCACATGGAGAAATATCCCTGATGGACCATCAGAGCCTTCGCCTCAGCCATGTGTATCATTGCTTCATGCACTGTTTGTCTGGAGAGCATGTCCTGTAGGTGCTCATTGCATCCAACATCATCTTTTTCTCTTGGTTTGCTCCTCTTTGACGCTACCATTTACTTGAAATTCCAAGACAACTCGATCATTTATTGCACCTTCATTTTTTTTTTTTTATACGCGCCAGGGTTGGTTCTGCTCTCCTAGCCTTGGATTACTTTGGATTATGAGACGATCCCTGATGTGTTAGAGCAGTTAATATGTGAGGAGGTTGTGCACGCACTGAAGACAGCTAGAAGTTGGTCAATATTTAGAAAGCGCGTGTGCCGAGGCGGAGTAAATAGAAGTGTTTATCGAGCAGTAGAGGATCGATACTTGCTCCACCTTCAGCATACAGGGTGGTTTTATTTTTTCAGAGAAGTCAACAATAAGATATTAGCTGGGTAATCACTGATTAAATGTGACATTACGCCTGAATTCGTCTGCTTATGGACGTGTAATAAAACTCTGAGGAGTCTTTCATCTCCTCTCCAGATCTCTTCTCGGACCTTCGGCGTGATGTGAAAAGCAGGTGAGAGACTTCGAGTTGCACCACAGGTTTTCGTGAGCCGGGCTTTATCAGAAACTTCAACAGTACCGCGTTATGATCGACTGTATTTCAAGATAAGGAGACCCGCAATAACTGGCTTTAATAGGTTTAAAATCACTTTAGATTGCTGTGTGTGTGGTGAGGCTGGTTGTACTGTACATGGTCTTCTGTAGATGTAAAAGATTAAAGATGACAAGAATCCAACAGTTTATTTTTCATTATTATTAACATTAACATAACAAATTAACATAACTGATGGCAATTACAGTCATGTAGAAAAAGTTATTTTACATACAGTTTGTGTGTAAGTATGTGGGGTTTTTTTATTACTGTCAAAGTGTTTTTTGTTTTTCGTTTTTTACAAAATGAAACTTAAAATACAGTATTCTGGCATACAAATAAAAATACATTTATGCCTAGTTTGGAATTTTTATAAAATATATTAAAATTCATTCATATAATTTTGAACGTGATGTCCCCACAAGGGTAGGAATATCTGAGAATTTTGTCTATGGGTGTGTGTGTGTGTGTGTGTGTGTGTGTGTGTGTGTGTGTGTGTGTGTGTGTTTTCACACACGTTTACAGCTACATGACAGACGGAGGGCTCAGCGTGTGTGCACGTCGAACCCACAAACACTCCTCCACGCTTCTCCACTGCGAAAGCCATACTGACATTGACAGGTAGGAAATGACCTTTGACCTTTGTATCTTCATAGACATGTGTCTACTCATGTTTACGTGAACAGTCATATCCACTCCACAGTCGTTCACTCCTCCACACACGAGTTTTACAATTCTTTAGAATTTTATTGCGTTACAGTTTGAATTACCATAATGCAGTATCAGAGATTGTATCTATTGTAACTACATTCATTTGTGAAAAATTAAGTTCACACAACATTTTTTTTACACTTGTGATATACTGTAATTTCTCGATTAGATCAATTGACATAAAATACATTTCGTACCAAGTTTAAAATCAAAGTACCTAATTACATAATAGTATATATAGTTATTTCTGTAGTACAACTCTGAACATTTTGTGTTTTATTTTATTAAACTATCAGAAGACTAACCACAGACCAACAACAACAGAAAAGAAGAATAAATACATATTATTTATTATCTACTTGATAAAGTACCCGTCATTGAAAATTTTAGAAATAGTTAAAAGGTTCAAGCTTAACATAAGCTGATCAGCTTTAATGTACAGTAATCAGTGATATTATTATTTCAGGTTGAAGTCCATGTACATGTCTGTCTCTTTCTGTACGGCAGAAACTCTCGGCATAACTTATTAATGCAAAGAAATAAAATTTAGTAAGGTTGTGTATCTTGCGCCTTGTTTTCTCTGCGTTTTACTTCTTTCATCGTCAGCTAAATCCACTCCCTGTCGATAATCGTAGAGTGAATCACAGATGAGAAATCGAAAAAGTTTTGTCTTAAAACGACTAAAGCATGTTAAAATTCACTGACACCACTTCAGCGCTGTTATTTCAGCAGTGGAAATATTAAGTAATGCCAGTAAAATTACTCAGTTTAGCTTTAGAAATTGTTTACAATAAGCAAGTAGCTTATTTTAAAGTAGATTATTAAATCCAGCACATAACTGTTCATAACATCGCTTTTACTCAATAATTTGATTTCACTTATGGTGCAGGTTAAACTTCATGCAGATATCCAAGTACTGCAAAAGTTCAATTAATTAATATATATTTTTTTTTTTTTTTTTTGATGCTGTGACATAATTTGGCACATAACTGCTCAACTGGACGTTTAGATTTGAGCGCATAACACTGGACTCTCAGTACAGGTATTTGACATGCCCTCCCCTCCCCTCAGTCTGCTGCGGATTTGTAATGTTAACATATGATACAAACTGGCTTTAAACTTCCTACTGGGAGAATGACACAGATTTAACTTACAGAAATACCTACAGTAAGTACTGTCCATGGTTCATTAAATTCTGTATGACAGACATCCAGTTCCGGACAGACATACAGACAGACAGACACACTGATTTAGGTTTCTGGTTTTCCGATGTATGAAACATAAGGAGATCATTCTAAACATTTTGATTCAAGCATATTTTCTCCCATTTCATACACATTTCCATAATTTTCCTTTGATTCTGTAAAGCTGCTTTGCAACAATGCATTGTTAAACGCACTATAAAATTGAATTAAATTGAATTGAAATCATTGAAAGAGCGAGTTGTGACCAATATACGGACAAAACCTTTCTTTTATTTATATCGATCCTTTTTTTATAATTTGCACAATATTTCAGGCCGTCTTTAACCTCACCTTCACAAGCAAATACAGTATGTTCCTAATGTCTGTATGATCGTAGCCAGGTCAGTCCTGCTGTAGCAATACATCTCTTTGCAGTAACAGAGCCTCTATTGTTAGTCTACAAATTTTTAATGATGTGTGTGAGCACTCACACAAACACACACAATCATCAGCTTGTGTTTTTCATCTTTTGGTTCATAAACGTCTGGTTTGGCCTTGTTATGTCTACATTGTGTGTGTGTGTGTGTGTGTGTGTGTGTGTGTGTGTGTGTGTGTGTGTGTGTGTGTGTGTGTGTGTGTGTGTGTGTGTGCGTGTGTCTGCACATATATGCCTGGAGCATCTTTATCAAATAACAATCAACAATGTGCTCAAACTGCATTTTCAAGAACACAAACACTCATTATTACACACATACATAAGTGAAACTAATTCGAGACAGCCGTCGTCTTCATCGTTATTAAAAACGTCTGAAGAGAGTGTGAGTCACTGACAGCCAGAGAACAATGCAGTTAAGAGGCAGTAAATACACCAAGAGGAAGAGATGATAAGTTGAAGCTCAGCACATGTGAAGCACTCACGTGTGTGTATATATATATATATATATATATATATGTGTGTGTGTGTGTGTGTGTATATATATATATATATATATATGTGTGTGTGTGTGTGTGTGTGTGTGTGTTCAGTGCGGGTGATCTGATGGAAGCACGTGTTTAAGTAGAGATATATTAGATTTTAAATCGATGAAAGAAAGGTTGAGACTTCACACAAGGCAGAATCTGGTACTTTTTAGAACGATCTGTTGATCTCATGCAACTATCCATCATTCAACCGTACATTCAACAATTGCATCCAACTACATACATTACAACACTCAGTAACCTGAACCAACTCTTGTTAAACTCAGCAAATTACACTAATGAATAATGTTAACTATGTACATGTATTAATTGATGCTTATCCCACAGCGAAGTTGAATTCTTGAATCTGATTGGTCGTCAGGTGTCTGCATAACAGCAAGGCTCTGACAGGTTTACAGTAACACATTGCTGTTGCTATAGTAACCGCTCATACACAGAGACCTGTACAGTGGAAACTTTAGTTGACTAAATACAATATTTAAAAAAGAAATGTGCAGTTAAAGAAAATGCGCTGTATAATTGTGGATATTTTGTGGAGACGTTTATTTACCACTTATGGAAGACGTCTGGGTTTCGGAGACTTTCGGAGGGGAATTTACACTCCATGGAAAAAAAGACAAGCTGGAATTTATGAAAGCGAGAGAGAGAGAGAAGTGGTCATGAAATGATTGTTCATCGCAACTACAGTATAATAAGTGATATTCGGAACCTGGAGGATCTGGAGGAATTGTCCTGAACAACAAATCTAATTGATTAATAAATGAAACACTTGTACAATGTGGTGCAAATAATCCACCTTAGGTTTTTTTTTATTCATGCTGTGTGTGTGTGTGTGTGTGTGTGTGTGTGTGTGTGTGTGTGTGTGTGTGTGTGTGTGTGTGTGTGTGTGTGAGTGTGTATATGGATGTGTGTATGTTTATGTAGGTATGTATGTGTGTGTATTCATAAGTGAGTGTGTGTTATTGCACAAGGTCACATACTGACCATTAAACCTACACATGACTTTACATTAGGTTTTTATGACACATTGTGGATAAATACATTTAAAGGTGTCTTAGTGCAGCCATTCCTTTAAAACAAGAATTTCAGTGTCTGAAGCTTTCTTAGAGAAAATATAAAGAATTCTCTCAACCACGTAAAATTGAATTCTGTTTGTGTATTGATCTACTGGGATATTCCCTAAAAGAATAATATTTGTTGTGGGCAAAATAATGCAAAACTTTTGTAAGATCTCTCAAGAAAAGCTTGGTAACAGACGGACAATTGTTTTTTTTAACATGATTTCCTAAGAAATTAACCAAAAATAAGTAAATCATAAATGTGATTTTAGAGAATTGTCTAGCAGTGATGCTTTTTACACTGACCCAGATATACTCTCATGACTGTAGTCAATTTAGATTTCACATGAAAAGACATAAACCTGAAAAAGTATATTATTCTAAAATGCAAAATTGTTAAAATATTGCAACATGAATTTGACATGGTTATGGACACTACAGATATGTAGCTTTTTAAAAGTTTTTAACAAAAAAATATTTAAGCAACAATTTTACAGGTCATATGCTTCTAGAAACTTTCACCAATTTTAGTATTAATACTCATAAATAAATAATATACGTAATGTTATTAATATAATTTGCATTTTTTCTGTAATATAATTTGCGTTTTAAATTATTATTATTTGAACAGAGACAGTGTAACACTGAAACTTTTTTCTTTATTGGGGCACATATGAAATCATCTCTCCAAAACAGCTAAGGTTAGCAAATTTTTTACGGAGACAGGATCGGTCACTTCTATGTTGCATAAACATCAGGAGTAGCTTTTTAGCCGCACACATTTTCTATATTATATGTATAAGAAAAAAATCTACCATGTATAAATAAATAATACAATGAACACTTTTTTAAAAAAACCCTTATTTACTAGCAGGATTGTTGGCCAGTTAGCATGCTTCTCCAACAAGAAAATGTCCTTGCTTGCGTGTAATATACCTGTTCTAAAGATTAATGATGTTTACAGAGTTACAGTTTATACCGTAGCTTAATCTTTACATTTATGACAATAGAAGGTGTGGATTTGTTGTTAGTGGTGGTTACTTTCACTTGGAATTCATCTAGGTGAAATTTGAATTCATGAATTTCAAGCCAACAGAAAATTTGCTTGGAAGCAGCTGTATGATGTATGTTGATGATTTTTGTGCTTTCTTTTTTTTCTTTGCGTGCTCGGATTGTTTACTTCACCATATTGCCTCTGAAGTTAACATTGTTTTGACAATTAGGCATCAAGGTGGCGTAGCGGTTAGCATCGTCAGCTTGCACTTCCAGGGTCTGAGTTCGATTCCTGCCGGTCTGTGTGCATCGAGTTTGCATGATCACCCCGTGCTTGTTGGGTTTCCTCCAGGTTCTCCGGTTTCATCCCAATCCAAAGACATATAGATGAGGCTCATTGGTGTTCCCACATTGCCCGTAGTATGTGTGTATGTGTGCCCTGCAATGGGTTGGCACCCCGTTCAGGGTTTACCCCGCCTCATGCCCTAAGTCTCCGGGGATAAGCTCCAGACCCCCCCTGACATTGTATACAAGATAAAGCGGTATAGATGATGACTGAGGGTGTTTGTGTTGACAATTAATTTTAAAAAGTGTTTTCTTTTAGAGCGGCACGGTGGTGTAGTGGTTAGCATTCCATGGTCCAGGTTCGATTCCCATCTCTGTGTGCATGGAGTTTGCATGTTCTCCCCGTGCTTGGTGGGTTTCCTCCGAGTACTCCGGTTTCCTCCCACAGTCCAAAGACATGTAAATTAGGTTAATTGCCCTTCTCAAATTGGCCATAGTGTGTGAATGAGAGAGTGAGTGAGTGTGTGTGTCTGTGTCCTGCGATGGATTGGCACCCTGTCCAGGGTCTCCCTGCCTCGTGCCCTAAGTCTCCTGGGATAGACTCCAGGCCCCCCGTGGCCCTGAATACAGGACAAAGCGGCATAGATGGTGAGTGAGTGTCTTCTTTTATGCTCGTTTAGGACTTATCAAACTGAAAGAACATTTAAAGAAACTAAATAAAATCCAAGAGGAGAAGGAGGAGGGGTGTTCGGTTTTCCTATGGTTCTGCCTCATTTTCAGACAAAACAATCCCTCCATATGTGACCTACACTTCCGCAAGTGATTTTTCAACAAGATTAAACATCCCAGTATATTTAAGGGACTGTTTCCCTGGTTTGGTATCATACCCAAGCCTTATGTGTGTTTTTTGGACAGTGAACACACACACACACACACACACACACACACACACACACACACACACACACACACACACACCTTGACGTGATAAATATTTGCTTCAGAGATCCGTCTTTGCATTTGAGCACCAAATGTTCCCCTAATAAGGACATGTTCTCCAGATCGCCCAGGTGTGCAGTGGGTAGTCAGTGCCCAGGTTCTGTCAGTATCTGAGTGCTCCAGCACGAGCGATGCAGTGATGATCTAAGTCCTGTTGAAATGTTGCCTCAGGGAATGAATCCAGCGGGAATTCCTGAAGTTTTCGATATCATGTATAATTTAAAGACCTGGCCGTCTAAGAACGGCCTGATAGCAGGTGGTGTAATAAATCACTAGGGTTGTGTTTTCTTTTAAAGTTCTCATCGAATCCTTATCCAAATCTAACATCTTATGGATTTGAAGATGAAACAGTGTGAGTGATAGTCTTCTATCTTCTTCTCTTCTCTTCTTACGTAAACAGATTTAAAGCCATGTTATTTTTTATTATGGTGAACTTTTCTTTCAGGAGATGTAAGGAGTCTCCAGTGTTAGTGGCTTGTAACATTCATAGAGAGGTCTGTTTACGTTTTTGCGTACGGTAAAGTCTTCAGGTTGGAGGATATTTCTTTTATCTCTCTATTAATCTGCATTTTCTTGTAAGCCATAAAGGGGACTTGTGCACCTTTTTATAGATTTCTAGGCATTCAGATGGATCCACAGTGTGTGTGTACAAATAAAATAACCATGTTTTCTTTTCTTATTTTTTTTCCATTTTTGTATTGACCAGGCTGTAAAAAAGCCAATTTGATTTTCCCACTAATGTGACCTCATAGGAGATACCCTACATAAAGACTGAAATGGCAAGTGTTGTAGTGATTAGATCTGTCGCCTCGTACCTCCAGGGTCTGTGTTCGACTCTCGCCTTGGGTCTGTGTGCATAAAGTTCGCCTGTTCTCCCCGTGCTTGGTGGGCTTGCTCCGGGTTTCCTCTCACAGTTCAAGGATGCACAGATTAGACTATTTGGCGTTCCCAAGTTGCCCAGTGTGTGTTTGTGTGTGTGTGTGTGTGTGTGTGTGTGTGTGTGCCCTGCGATGGAAGGCAGTGCCTGAAATCTCCTAGGATAAGTGCCGGTACAGGATAAAAAGTATAGAAGATGAATGAATGAATGAATGAAATGGCTCGTTTGAAAGAGGTAAGAAAAAAGTGCATTGCCTGAGCAGTATTTTAGCTGAAGCATTACTCGGAGACCTGTGTAAACTTGTTGAAAAAATTGTAAAATACAGGACCTGAGATCAAGACAAGAGATCTGAAGCGAGAAACTGACTGTTTATAGCCGTTATAAGTGATAACCCGTATAGGAGACGTTCTGTAACATTAAACGTAACTATCAATGGATAAAAGGCATCCAGTACCCAAGCGGTTCATCCTGTTTCTGAATGCAGTGTGCTGGTGTGAAGGAAAGCTTTGTGTTCAGTGTATTGGAATGTTAAAATATTGCTGTGTATAGGAAATAGGGTGAAGTTATTTTGAGGTAAGTTGGAGTAGGCTTGGGTGAGAAAGCGGGACAGATCTGCTGGCGAGGGGGAAATGATATTAAGTGTTCACTTTGTAGTGTATATGTCTCCTTTTGTCTGGTAAACTGAGCACACGCCCTTCAGCACTGGTTTTTGCAACATACTGGAGGAACTGTTAATTGTGTGTGTATGTGATTGATGTTGCTAGCCTATTTCCTATTTTTAAATATGACAAAATCACCTTGGGGGAATTTTCTGTGACCCACAAACACGCACACACACTCGGGCAACACACTCAAATACAAATACCGATCATCACACATGGTCCAAAATGACATCATATCTTGCATATGCTATCTGAATTCCTGTCTAACATTCTGTCCATATAGGGATGTTCATATTTCTGGGCTTTGATGTTCGTGTGTGTGTGTGTGTGTGTGTGTGTGTGTGTGTGTGTGTGTGTGTGTGTGTGTGTGCTGGAGTGTATCCAGTCTGGGTGTGTAGGGATTTGCCCCAGTTTTTTTTTTCTTTCTGTCTTGTTTCCCAGACCCCTTAGTCAGCCAGACAGGAGCTCACGTTTCAGAAAAGTGTTTGAACACACACCCATACACACGCACACAGGCACACACACACATACACGTACACACACACAGTAGTTCATCCAAAGCTCCTGTCAACACCTATGAAAAGTAAATACTCACCTCATGACACCAGCCACTACAGCCCAGTGTAATCATTTCATATTAACTACAGCAATAGTGGCTCAGTTTCTGCACCGGTGACCGGAACGTCCTGGGGTCAAATCCCACAGCTGTCACAGAGCCGCTATTGAGACACTTAAAGCTGAGCCAGAATTGAAATTTACACTTACCCCAAATGTTATTGATTTTTTTTTTCAGGACATTTCTGGTGTCTGAGGTTTGCTTTTTTTTGTTTTTGTTAAAGCTTTCTGAAGCTACTAAGATCTAATGTTTCTCGAGTCTGGTTTATAAAGTATGTGACAAATGACTCTATGTGCACATGCAGAAGCAGCAGTGAGGCAAGCTCATATAGTCACATACTTCATGTATATCGTATGCACAATTAAATGCACCATCCACAAGAAGGCACATCAATGCCACAACATCTCTGATGAGCACAGGCAAACCTTTCCGCCATCATTGTGACTGTTGTCATGATCGTTGTCTCAAATCAGAAACTTAGACCTTGCATTCAAAACTACGCTACCCGGCCAAAAAATGTCATATTTAATCTAATAGTTCTAATATTTTGCTTTAGCTTTGATTACGGCATGCAAGTTGGCCAATTTATATGTAAAAATGATTTGACTCACAGTCCAGGGTCAATCTGATCATTTTGATTCATACAGTGCATATTTTTTCCCATTCATTTTATACCCATAATTAAAAAAAAAATTGTTTAGTCTGTAAATCTGCTTTGCAACAATGACAATTGTTAAAAGCACTATACAAATAATGTTTTAATTCCTCATGCTCCCAGAACGACTCTTTTACAGCTTTAGTTCTGGAATATAACCGTGCTGTCAGAGAAGAAAAAAACCCATAGATGTGATAACCCGGTCATTCAGTACATTCAGGTCGTCACCTGACTTCATTTTATTGCCACATAACGTTGTCGAATCTAGACCTGAACAACTGAAGCAACCCCGGATCATAACCCCGCCTCCAGAGGCTTGTACAGTACAATGGACACAGTGCATGATGGGTGCATCGTGTCATGAGCTTCCCTTCTTACCCTGACACACCCAATCGCTCTGGAATAGGGTCAATCTGGGTTCATCAGATCACATGACCTTTACTATTTTTCTATTGCTCCAAAGTCTAATCTTTATGCTCCCTAGCATAGTGAAGCATTTCTGCATTTCAGATTATTCTCGTGACCAAATGCAATTCTTATGAACAAATGCTGGAAATGCTGTGATTTCTACTGATTTCTACATGATTTTTTTTTTTCACAATCCAACTTCACCAAGTGTTTGGATGCTCATGTTCATTCATGATTTTTCTGACCACATTTCAGCACTCTTTTTCCCGGTTTTAATAATTAGTCGGACAGGTCTAAACCAAAATAAAACATCTCCTTAGTGTTTTTTTTTTTTTTTTACTGTGACCACCTGAAATGATTTTTTTCGCCAAGAATTTTATTTGCTAAGGTAGAAAATCCAGAAGGCAGAATCAAAACAGCGTATTCAGTAAGCTAATTTACCATTCTGGCAACGTTTTCATGGGGTACTGAGCCATGCCAGTCATCAGTCAATGAACACATGTGGACATGCGTTCAGACACTTATTCAGCCCTGGGAGAGTGAAAACCTCCTGGCAAGTTTGTAGGAAGTGGAAGGAAAACGGACAATCCAGAAAAAAACACAAGGAAATAACACAGGAATGAAACGCATAGGAGGAAAATGAAATACAGATGCAGATAATAATAATAATAATAATAATAATAATAATTTATTAGTAGTAATCATGCCTACTTGATTCTAAAGCCCACTCAGAGTGATACCAAAGTACGTTCTGAGAAAACATCTTCATCTTGATGGAGCTGTGACTGTTTTTAGCTCTGTGGCTCATTTTGATATCAACAATATGTCAGAACCCATATACACAAATCTGTTTGAGAGGAAACTGATGAAACTAGATTGTAACAGTACAGATTTGTGTGTTTATTAGTCTGGTGGTGTGTGTGTGTGTGTGCGTGTGTTTTCGTCTTCTTTTAGCATGGTTTGCTAAATTATAGGGGGGGATTTGAACAGATTGTGGTTTGGTATTTTGAGATACCTACCCCACCCCTGCCCCGCGATCCCTAGGATAGGCACCAGACCCTGATATATATACACTCTACTTCCAATAGTATTCGCTCGCCTGCCTTCACAAGCATATGAACTTGAGTAACATCCAATTCTTAATTCATAGGGTTTAATATGATGTTGGCCCCGCCCCCTTTGCATCTATAACAGCTTCAACTCTTCTGGTAAGGCTTTCCACAAGGTTTAGGAGTGTGTTTATGGAAATTCTTCCAGAAGCGCATTTGTGAGGTCAGACACTGACAAGGCCTGGCTATCCAGTCAAGTTCTTTCACAACATACTCGCTCATCTGTGTCTTTATGGACGTTGCTTTGTGCACTGGTGCGCAGTCGTGTTGGAACTGGTGTGGGGTTGTTTCTCAGGAGTTGGGCTCGGCCCCTTACTTCCAGTGAAAGGAACTCTTAATGCTTCAGCATACGAAGACATTTTGGACAATTTCATGCTCCCAACTTTGTGGGAACAGTTTGGGGACGAGCCCTTCCTGTTCTAACACGACTGCGCACCGGTGCACAAAGCAAAGTCCATAAAGACATGGATGAGCGAGTTTTACATAAGAAAATGTCAAAACAGAGTGATGGGATAGAAGATAATCTAGCAAGAAGGAGAAAATGCGAAGAAAAATTGTTAAAAGGTAGAGAGGTGATGAGAGATGATATGGAAAAGAAGAGGTGATAAGAGACAAAAAAAGAAAGTTGTGGAATGTAAGAAACAGACGGACAGTTGAGTGAGAAATTGAACGGTGAGAAAGAAAGAGAGATCAGGGGGAAAAGAAAGATTCAGTAAATTATTAGATAGAAAACAAGAAGAGAAAGTGTGCGTGTGAGTACTGTATGTGCGAGAGCGAGAAAGAGACACAGAGAGAGGGACAGTAAGCTCTTTACGCCGAGGAGATGAAGCAAATCTCTTTCTTTGTCTCACGCTCCTGTGGCACCCCGGGACTGAGACAGAGAGGGGGGTTTGGGGTTAAACCTTGGAAAGGCACTCAGAAATACACACTTCTCTCTGCCTGGACCTTTTGTGTAGCAAACAAAACATTCAGGAGGACCCGAGCAACACCATGCACACTGCATATCATGCTGGATGTGATGAATAGAGCTTGACCTTCTTTTTTTTTTAATAACATGGTGTCAAACGAAACACTGATAGGTTTGTCTTTTAAACTTTACATTTTTTTTGTTTCACTTCATCATCAATTTGCATGATTTATTAGTGACCAAACAAACTACTCACTCACTCCTCATCTATAGCTCTTAATCCTTTATTCAGGGTCACAGGGAGCCTGGAGTCAATCCCAGGAGACTTAGGGCACAAGGCGGGGTACACCCTGGACAAGCGTGCCAATTCATCCCAGGGCACACACACTCACACACTCATTCACACACTACTGCCAATTTGGGAACGCCAATTAACCTTACCTATATGTCTTTGCACTGTGGAAGGAAACCAGAGTACCCGGAGGAAACCCACCAAGAAGAGGGAGAACCAAGCAAATTCCATGCACACAGAGACGGGAATCGAACCCGGACCCTGGAGGTGCAAGGCGACAGTGTTAACCACTATTAAACCTTGCCACGCCCCCAAAAAAAAACTAATAAAGAGAAAATAGTTATAATATTTACTTGATATTATTAAATAAATATTAAAACTCTATTTTCTCTTTATTAGTTTTTAAGGTAATTTTTAATAAAAATGTATGGTTTGGGTTAGGATAACACTTAATTAGGCGCTATGTTGGCTTTGTGATTAAATCCTCCAGGGTCTGGGTTCGATTCCCGCCTTGGGATCTGTGTGCGTGAAGTTCACCTCGTTTTTTAGTGTGTGTTTCCTCCGGGTTCCCTGGTTTCCTCCAACACTCCAAAAACATGCGGATTAGGCTAATTCAATTCAATTCAATTTTATTTGTCTAGCGCTTTTAACAATTGTCATTGTCGCAAAGCAACTTTACACAATCAAGAGAATTATTTAAGTTTGTATGGAATATGAATGAATGGTCAGATAGTCGCAGAGGAGCAATTGTCGTTCCCAAATTTCCCGTAGTGTGTGAATGAGGGTCTGCATCTGTGTGTGCCCTGCTATGGATTGGCATCTCGTCCAGGTTGTACCCTACTTTGTTCCCTAAGTCTCCTGGAGTAAGCGGTATAGACAATGAGTGAGTGATAACACTTAATTAGCTGCATCAATATTCATATTAATGGAAGGGTCCTTACAAGGACAATAAGAAGAATCTGCACGCATGTGTTTATGTTGTGTTGTGACAGACTTCCTGTCTGTCAATAGCAGGCCTTTCAATATGCTTTTGAAATCATGCAGATGTGGTAAAGGGGACTGGAAACAGATTTGTGGAGTGAATAAAGACGTTGCGAGTCTCTCCATTACTTCATGAGCGGTATGAGCCTGGAGCTCATTTGATGACATCATCTCGTCACTCCTTTTCATAATGGCATCATTTTATTACAAGGTTGCTCATGCTCATGAAATCTTTCAGCATCTGTACACAGCAGCAGTATGCAAGATACTTTTAAACATAGTTGGCCAAAACTAGGGAAAAGCAAAGCTTTGCTAGCACAAGCAACATAGTTGGGAGTAAATAGCGAACCCTAACCCTAACCCTAGCATTTGGTTTATATTTAGTGTATTGATCTCACTGCTTCTTCTAATCATATTTTGATGTTTTTGCAATGGGTGAACAAGATCAAACCAAGAAAAGTTTCTTAAGTTGCGAGCACCATAGCTAAGATCTAAGAAAGCTTTGCTCTTCAGTTTATCTTTTATCTTGCTGGGGAAAAGTGCAGAAAGGTCCAGATTCAAACACGTACCTGGATCATATCTATTTAAAAGAGCTGAGAGATTCTTAAAGCGATCAGATCCAGATGTGTGTTGGGGTGTCAGGGTGCGTGTGGGCTTGTGAGCATGTGTGTGTGTGTGTGTGTGTGTGTGTGTGTTTGTGTGTGTGTGTGTGTGTGTGGGAGGTGGGGGTGACCCTGAATGCTGTTAATGCTGGCTGGAGACAAAAAAAAAAGCCCTAAAGCTCCTGCTTCAGTGAGAAAGACAATGAAGAGAAAGAAAGGGAGAGAGAAAGATCTTGAGGGATTCTTCTTAATTCAGTGCAGTGCATTGTTTTTCTGTGAAGATTTCTTTCTTTTTTCTTCTTCTTCTTCTTCTTTTTTTTTTTAGGAAAGGCTTTGCTATAGACACAGGCTTTTTGTGTTGTAATTTGTCTTACAAAAGCATCTTGAGCTTATTAGAGTTCAAACTGGAATAATGAGAAACAAGCAAGATGGCAGAAACGGTCCGACGTGTTGTTTTGCTCCGGATGAGTCGAACAGATCTCTCCATCCGCCCCGAGCGTGTTTGCACGACCGAAGACGAGGGCAACAAAACCGAGCGAAATAAAGGGAACTAACTTCCTCCCTGCGGCAGGACTCCGGACGAACCAAAGAGAGCTGCTCTGGAGGGGGGCTTAGCAAACACAGCACGGCGGACCCCCTCTCTAAACAACAGCGAGGGAAAGAGATGGAGCGAATAAGGCAGTGTGACCCCTCTTATCTGTCATCGGCTGGAGGAAATGGCCTCTTCAGCCCTCTTCCTCTCCCCCTGCTGATGCTCATTCTGAATGAGTGACAGCCAGGCCAAGGCCCTTTAGAGCTCAATCATCAATCAGCTCTTAATCAGATTTAAATCTTGCAATGCAAATGAACACCAAGTGTAAACCCTGTGGTAGTTTCTTACTTTGGTTCAGGACCCCTGATCATAATATGCTCTATGTTTACTACTTGGTTTGCATTTTTGAGTCTGGTTTCTCTCTGGTTCCTCTCATGTCCTTTGTCCTTACCACTTCCTTAAGGATATAGAGTAGATCTAAATCTGGTTTGTGGTTAAGGTGGTAAATGGTAAGTGGATTCCACTCCAAATCAAATAGATGTTTATTGATTCAATCTTGAAACTATCCAAAGTACTAGAACTTTTGGAATTGGCCACTAGTTTAACGCAAATGGTTTCAGCTGCGACTGGTCTACCTGGTCGCATTGCAATTCCCAGTTCGACTTTTTACACTTCCATTATCGAATCGAGCTGAATGTCGTACTGACCATCTCCTCCGATATCTACTCTCATTATTGCCTTGCAGTAATTTTAGTCAAAGTAATTGATGTTCAATGTCTGTTAGCTCCAACTCTAACAAGATTCAAGGATTCAAGGATTCTTTATTGTCATACCAGCACACTTCCATGTTATGGTACGAAATTAGGACCCAGGTCCCAAGCCACAAAGGTACCAGAATAATATAAATATGGGGATATATATGAATATAGATAAGAGCAGTCAGAGATATATTATGCAAAAATTAAAACGTAAAATGTACATAGTGTATTGCACATTTTCAAAACTATATTGCACTTTTTGGACATTGCACTCATATATGCACTCATATATGTATTGCACCATAGGGTTATATATTGCACTACAAGAGTTATATATGTATTGAAAATATGTGAAAATATAAAATACGTGTTAAGATATTTGTTCGATCAGTATCATTTGCTATTGTTTAGTAGTACACCAAAAACAACCACTAGGGTGGACGAAGAGACTCAGGACAGTGGCATAGGAACCCAACCACCAATTTGCAGTTTGGTGGTGTAATTGCAGAGCGACACGGACCCATCAGCGCACAAGTGTACATTCTCACGCTAGGCTCCATGTAAATTTAATGCAGAAGCATATATCAGATTTTTACGCAACACTAAGTCCATTACAGGTCACACTAAAGCGAAATTTACTCTGCGTACTGGCCTGTTTTGGGACGTAGGGGAAAACCAGAAAACCGATAGGATACCCACACAACCAGAAGAAACCCACACAAACTTGGACCCCAGTTCTAAGAGTTCTAAGGCAGCAACACTTACTCCTGGGACCACCATGGTGCACGATTGGTTGAAGGATGAATATTAATACTTTTTTTTGGACTACATGCTCCTCCATGGGCCATAATGATGCACAATTGTCACATTTACTGTCTCCTCTTAATTTGGTGGAAATTAGGTTATAAGATAAAGCCCTAGGTGCCAGGGTGCTGCAGTAAGTAGGGCTGCCACATCATAGCTTGAGGGTCATTTGCTCGAGCCAGAGCTTGGGTTAGAGTCTGTAAAGTTTTGCATATTTCCCATGTTCTCTGGTGTATTTCAACCAACCAGAAACATGCCAGAAGATGGTTTGCCTCTAGGTGTGAATGAAAATTTGGATATACGTACAGTATATCAGGGCACATCTGGGATGTATTCCTGCCTTATACCATGTAATATGCGTCACATCCACCACCTCCCTAACCAGAATAAAGCTTTTAGCAAGGGGTTCGGAACGTCCTGGTTAGGAACCTTACAGTATTTATCTTCAGACTCTTGTTAAGATTGGATAATAGTGATGCATTTTGACTGTACAGCAGACAAACCCCTCCTGATCTTTTGAATCACACAAAGTCCAGCCTCACTCCATTTCATTTGCCTGTGAACATGCAAAAAGAGACAGTAGAAGGGTTTCACATTCTGGGCGGTGCTAATGAGCACCCTCAGACAAGAGGCTTAATAACACTGAAGTGCCAGCCCACCCAAACGCCTATTCAGGTGCAAATTGAGAAGAGAGAGAAGGAATGAAGGAGGCTCATCACCCCCAATGAGTTGTGAGAGATGACTTGTAAAAGTCTTGCGTCTGTATAGACTTTACCTCAGTGGATATAAGGTAAGTATATTCTGTAAGATAATGCAACTTACATGGATTTTGTGGACACCTCTTCATTATTACTACTGCATTTATAGTCTGCTCCACTAGTCTCTTTTACTAGTGACGTCTTTTGAGACATAATGAGCCTACCAAGCCTAACCAGTTAAGATAAACAAAAAGTCTGGCAATATATATCTACCGTTAAAAGTTCTTTATTAGAAGTTGATCAGAAAATGAAACAAACATGTTCAGGAATGTTCAGAGCGGTAGGAGGTTCTTAACTGTTTGCAGGCTGTCCTTTAAACAAAGGGACTGGTGGGATAGTAAACAGGGAGTAGTAGGAGGGGAAAGTTCACATTATGTTGTCAGTCCAAAAAAAAAAAACACACACACACAAGAAGATTTGATAGAGAAGAGGATCGTACTGTTTTCAGGAATACTCCAGAAGATCAAGTAGCTTTGTCATAAAACATTACGTCCAATATTGTGTTATTTTCCCTTCTGCTACCTGGGCAGATCTAGTCCCTCAGGGAATGACTCCATGAGGCCTACAAGGTGAGGCCTGTGTAGATCGGACTTGCTTGTCTGTCTCATCCCAATGGGTGCTTAATTGCTTTGGGATGTGGGGAGTTTGGAGGCCTTGTTGGCGGCCTTGAGCTTTTTGCTTGCTGGGCCCCTTGCATGGCGGGCTCTGGTGCACTGGGTGTTCTGGTACTTTTCTATCGTGCCTAAAATTGATTCTTTGGCAAGTTGTGCTGCACTGGCTTTTAAGTGGGATCACCCCAGACGTGGTGGCCCTTGACCACTGGATGCTCATGATCCTGTCACCAGTTTACACCAGTTTGGGGTGGTGGCTCAGTCTTTTAAGGCTCCAAGTTACTGATTGGAAGGTTGGCGGTTCAAGCCCCAGCTCTGCCAAGTTGTAGCTGCTGTAGGGCCCTTGAGTAAGGCCATTCTGCTTTAGGGGCGCTATATAATGCCTCGCCCTGCGCTCTAACCCCAGCCTACTAACAAGAAGCTCAGATATGTGAAGAGTACAGAATTTCAATGTGCAGTAATGTATATGTGATAAATAAAGGTTGAACTTAAACTTAACTTAACCTATATAAATGATAATCAATGTTGCTGTGTTAACATTTTGTGTTGTTAATATGTATGTGTGAAATACATCACGTTCGTTCATGCATCTCTTGATTTGAAGCCTGAACACTTTGGACGAGACACATAGGATGCCATACGGACCTATTACACATATTGACACCTGTTTCAATTTACATTAATTAAAGCAGAAAACCTGGATGAAACCAAATCCATGTGGGCATGGAGAGATCATTAAAATCTCCACACAAATAGAAACCCGAGCTCAGGATCAAACAGAGGATCGTGGAGCTGTGATACTGCGATACCCACTGCACCACCATTCTACCCTCAAACATTTTAGTTTAAAGGTTTTTCAGAAGCAGAGTATTCCACAACGACCTCAGTTAAAATGACATACATTCTCGTTACACAGAGTATACAAGCCTCAGCATCAGGCCACCATATGGGACTTTCTGCTTCAGCTAATGCAAGCAAGCGCTGACCTTCACAATGATCCAGCCTGGGTTGATAAAGCATGGATCATTATTCCCCAACAGAGTGTACAACTTTTTAAAACGTGGTCGTGCTGAACTCAAACCCTGTTCCCAATGGTCAATTTGAAATGGTGCCACATGGAACCGTGCCATTGTAAACAGTGTCTCCTGCAAACAGTTTCCATATTCAAAAGAACAACGGACTAAGCATGCAAATTACACCTCGCCTTTTCCAGAAGGGAGAAAACAAAAGTCTTTAGATGAGAACAGTGTGGAGTGGGACCTGGTGGAGTAAGAAAGACAAAGCGTAGACAGGAACTGCTCCGGATTCCACACACTAATTCGGCTCTCTGGAATCTATGTCATTACACATGCTTGGCTGAGGAAGTTTGGACACGAGCGCTAGCTTATATTTATGCATCTGCATATGTATCCATGCCTGGTTGTTGTGCCTGTTGTGCCTGTTTTTTTTTTTTTCCCCCTTTTATGACAACGAAAACCTCATAACTTTGCTAAATATACAGCAGTAACTGTTTGCATGTTCTGCCTGATTACATCCTAATGTTTTTTTTTTGCCCTTTTACGGCAGTTCTAAAACAACTTTGCGTTCTTGCTCCAGCTTTATTTCTCACCACTGTTTAAACCTCAGACCCCAAACTGCGTGCTGTCGCCGTAAAAAACATTTCTAACCAGGCTACGACCAGAGGTAATCCTACTCTTCCACCAACGCTCAGGGCTGTTTGAACTTTGACCTCAAGAAGTGACCCAGAAAGTCCTTTTTTTTTTAAAGAAGAAGAAAGCAACAAGGCTTTGTGGAGCAAACTAATTGGGCTGTGTTTCTGTAGAGCCAAGCAGCTTAAATATTTACTAGCCCATACTGAGAACAACACACAATTACACAAATCAGTAAAAGAACAAATGTCCATATGCTGAATTTTAAGAAAGTTTTTTTTTTATATAATAAAAAAAAACATTTAGATACACATTTACGTTACCATGGCATATAGTCACTATGTCCATATAGTCAGAAATAATGCTCTTTTCACAAAGAACATTTCTAAATAAACTGGATGCAATGTGATTGTATGTCATCCTACTGACAAGACGACATTTCTTCCTGTTTTGGGGAATCGCAGCTTCGCAGGTTATTGTGTAAAAGACATTAAGGTGTGTTCATATAAAACTAGTTCACGGTGGCGTAGTGGGTAGCACTGTCGCCTTGCAACTCCAAGGTCCGGGTTCGATTCCCGACTCAAGTCTGTGTGCATGGAGTTTGCATGTTCTCCCTGTGCTTGGTGGGTTTCCTCTGGGTACTTCCTCCCACAGTCCAAAGACAGGCATTAGTTTTATTTGCTTTCCCACATTACCCTTGGTGTGTCCTCAGGCTCGTGTCCTAAGTGCCCTGGAATTGGATAAAGGATAAAGCCGTACAGAACATTTGAGGGAGTTCATGTATTGTTTTGTACGTCAATCTTGTTAGATTATTTTATACCGGATGTATGCTTGTTTTATATTTTTACATATGTGTCTCAAGGTTATGTTTTGCCTGAATTATGTCATGTGAACACCTTGGTGAGTAGCTACATGTAATACATCGATGAGAAACAGCCAGTGAGAGTCTGAGACGGATCAGACTTCTAGGTTCTGCCTCTGATTCTGGTGAATTGCAGTACTAGTTGTGGCCAAGAATCACAATAAGAGGTGATTAGCTGACAATGTAAATGATCGTGTGTACTCGCCAGTAACATATTCAAACCAAATTGGAGTTTGGTAAAAGTTTTCAAGCAAACTAGAGGTGCAAATATCCAGTTACACTGGCTCATTTTTGTGTACTAAAGGTATTGGATGAGTATCGGATGGACATAGCATCATATGTACAAAGCATTGGAAGATGGACATGTAGCATTATAGCAAAGTACTGTAGATGTATATGTTAAAAATGTGTATTACCAATTGCGTTATATGGTGATATACTGTATAATGATATGTTACTTATACACATACACACATACAAGAGGTTCCAATGACATTTATGCTGCATTATTATAAATGACCACATCACACACACAATATTTGTTTGCATAGACTACATAGCCCAGAGATGAGGTGTGTTCAAGTCAAACCGGGACTTTTGACGACATTTTCCGGTGAATAAGGGTTCAACACCAGATGACATTTACAGAAGACTTCGAGCACAGTACGGTGATGAGACTCTTAGCTGCAGTACAACATCTAAATGCTGCAAACATTTTAAAGAAGGCCATACGTCCGGGAATCCGGATAACTTGGAACGCATCTGTCTGTGGGAAATGTACACACAATTATTCACCAACACCACTTGCACATTACAATTGCAAATCCCCTGTACAGTCCTGACCTCGCTCCAAGCCATTTCCACATGTTTGGGCCATTGAAGGAGTTCCTGGGTGGCAAGTGTTTCATACGAGAAGCAGGCAGTCCGATCACGGCTCTGGTGTACTGAGTGAACTTTCTACCTTGATGGTATTCAAGCACTAGTGATACACTGGGATAAGTGCATTAGTTTAGTAGGGGATTATATAGAGAAATAAAGGCAGCTGTCACTCTCATAATTGTGTTCTTTTAGTCTGCACAATCAAGTCCCAGTTTTGACTTGAACACCCCTTGGGTAAAAAAATAATAATAATACGTAATAATTCATATTTATATACAGTACCAGTAACCTTGGACACACCTTCTAAGTATTATTTTTTGTGTGCTGAATCATTTATTTTATTCTGTACCTTCTAGAACAATACAGGATTTCAAAACTACGACATAACACAACCAGCACCTCAGATTAGAGCCGTTAGGAAGGATTTACAGAGCAGAAGTAGCAGATATACATCTCAATATCAACTGTTCAAAGTTCAAAACTCTTCATATTTTACAATGTAAAGAGAATTAAGGAATCAATGTGAAGAGAAATCAGGGAAGACCGTGGAATTAGACAGAATGTTCAGACTTTTGACTGGAACTGTATATCAGTATGGGTTGGTACTTGCCTTACACTTTAAAGGGTATTTCTTATTATAGATTTCTTATACTGTAATACAGCAATTTCCTATCAGCAATGTAATTTTTATGCATTTACTACTGTAGGTGACTCATCATGCTTGTTATCTGTTTTTTGTTTCGTTATCACTTTTTATATCACTGACATTATAACAGCTATAAACAGTCCTACCCTTTTAATAAGACTATAATAATAATAATATATACTGTATATATATATATATATATATATTTTTTTTTT
>QMIH01000049.1:207244-239890 GCA_003987875.1 Clarias batrachus
GGCAGCTTGTTTATTTTACAAATGAACTAATACTCTCTCTCTCTCTCTCTGACCTTTGCTTTTTCATACAAACCCACACGGCCAGCTTTATTTACTGTCCTCGCGCCTGTCATGTAAGAACCCGTCTCCCTCGTACCTGTGCCGCCACTCGAGATTTACGCCAGGTGTAAAATCAGATGCTCGCTGACTTATTCATCACTGCGCAGGATGTTTTATTGCACCGCACGCTCTTTCCAGATGTTGCAGTGTTTATAGAGTTGAAGTGTGAGTTTTGGGAAGCGTTCCCGATTTGAGAATATTACACTTTTAAATGTTGCATGGATATTTATGCATCGTTATTTTTTATTCCACTGGCCAGTTTATTAGGGACACTATTAGATACTGTATAATTGTACTTGTTCCAGATGTTTAGGTGTGTCCTGTCCTGGTTTTTCTATGTGATCAGATCCCTATCTACAATACTTCCTTCTGTCTCTTTCTCTCTCTCTCTCTCTCTGAAGCCACACCCCTCAACCTGTGGTTGGCTCCTACTGGTGTTTGTGTGTGGTATGTGTGTGTGTGTGTGTGTGTGTGTGTGTGTGTGTGTGTGTGGTGTGTGGTGTGTGGTGTGTGTGGTGTGTGTGTGTGTGTGTGTGTGTGTGTGTGTGGTGTGTGTGTGTGTGTCTCTCTCTCTGTCAAGGGAGGTTAGGTCTCCCGCTCTCTACTTCTCATTTCTACAGAGGGAGAGAGAAAGGAAAGGCAAAGGAGTGGAAGAGACAGTGGGAAAGAGAGATAGAGAGAGAAAGAGAGGGAGGGAGGGAAGGAGAGATACAGACAGAGTGGAGGTGAACTCATGAAGCTCCCCGGCATGCAGCTCAGCTTCAGCGGCCGCTCCACCAGCGTCTCTCCGGACTAGTGAGCAGGAATTTTCCTTTGTTCAGTGATTTATGAGGACGCTTTCCTTTGCCACGTGGGACTATTGTAGTAGTTTTGTGTGTGTGTGTGTGTGTGTGTGTGTTTATGTTTATGTTTGCATGTGCACCCATAGATTGAACATAGGATGTGCCTGAACAATAGTGTGATGGTAATGCTCATTTTGACTTGTCTGATGTTGTTTACCTGCAGTGTGCTTTAAAATATTTGAATGCAACAGTTTTCTGTTTGTTTGTTTTTTACGGGAAAAGTACTGAATGTTGAGGTTTGCTTAATCAGGACAGATGTTTGTGTGTGTTTGTGTACTGACTACTAAGTGCTGGATACTGAATATTGCCTATCAATGAATATATAGTGAATCCACTGAGGGAAGAGTATTGAATCCAGATTATTCCATATTGGAGGATGAACTACTGAATACTAAGTACTGACTACTGAGTCCTTAATATGAAGTATAGATAACTGAATTTCGACTACTGTATATGAAATTTGAGTTACTAAACACAATCCTGTATAAGACGTACTTGACGTTGGTGAATACTGATTTTTGACTACTGAAAATTGAGTCATGAGGACTGAAAACAGAGTAATTTGTCCTAAATTGTTTGTATATAATGTTAGAGGCTTGGTGGTCAGTTTTTTTTAATGATGCTAAATATTATTTTTTACGTTATACAGATCTCGATGATATGTTGTTGATGTTGCAGTATGTTTAGTTCATCTCGTGCATATCGGCACATGTCTGTAGGTCATTATTAATTACGTTGTTATTCAGCGTAACAAGTCAATGATTGCTTGAAAGTCTCTTCCAGTTATTCATTAATATCCATGACTGTTGTATTTTTCTCCTTCTCCCTTATAAACATTAAAAACAAATGTCAATTTTTTTTTTGTATTTGCTTCTGTAGTACACTTAAGAAAAAATTCCCAAAGCGTCTCTTCGATGCGTCCTGCATGTCCTGGACTACCGTGACATTTGTTTTGCCATGTGAGAGTTTGGTTCCAGCTTCTTTGCTATTCATTCCTCTTTTGTTTAGCTTTGTTCCTCTGAGCCTATTGTAGCGAAGCGTCCAAAGTTTTGCGCTGAATCTCAGCATGGATCCAGAGCCGTTTTTTGCTCAGGTCATTCACGCTGCTGGTCTGAGAGATGGCGATCTAATGCAGAGCTAATTAACCTTCCGTCCGAGGAGCGAACCAGACCGGGCAGTGTGGCTGGAACTTGCCGGATCTGTAATAACACTCTTTAACAAAGCAACCCCCCCCCTCCCCGTTTCCTGCTCGGTGGACTACCCCCGTCAAGCTTTCACATGAATTGACTTCAGGGCATGGCACTAATCCTGTCTCCTGAGTGTAGGGGTGAGGTACACTAGGTGTGTTTTCCTGTGCGTCAGTATGCCGTTCACATCCGATCACCTGTCTACCCGGAGTTAATCAGTTTTCTGATTCATTATAATGAACACTCATGATTATGAGTAATATCAGGTTTAGTCAGTGGGCAATCTGACGGTTGTCGATGTTTCAAAATACCTTGAGCTCAGATATACTATACAGTAAAATAAATCTCACACTGGTTCGTTCTGTCAACTAATCTATACAGTATAGTCCGACTTTTCAGGAAATTCCCTCATCTGAGAACTCATCTCAGTGGTGCTCGAGACTTGAAAAGGCTTCAAACAGAGTTTAATATATACTCTCATCTTGGTGTTTTCGAATGCATACTTGAGGCTCGGCTGTCCTCGGGCAGAGCGGAGAAAGAGTTCATTGGCCGTACTGTATTTTCAAAGGAGACGGGAAGAAGAAAGATTCTTCAAATGTGTGGAAAAGTACCTCTCCATGACCAACCTTTGGCATCCCTGACACCCTGCCCTTCCTCCTCTCTTCCTCATCTGTCTTTCCTTTTCGCTTTGTAAGCAAAAGACGGATTGTTTTAGTCCGGGTTTTTCGGCTGTTTTTTTTTTGTCTAGAACGCTCTCAACCAGAAAAGAACAGCTTCAGGTTTTAAAAGCAGTCTTATTCCGAATGTGTCCGAATGAATTGTATTCAACGTGCTCCTGTGTGGTGTCCTTGTGTCCTGATATACCTTTTGATATATGCTCCTGTTGATCTTAATCTTGTTTTTCCCCTTCACTGCCTTTGTTTGTGTGTGTAACACCTGACGGCACACGGTGCGTGATGGCCGATGGACCCAAAACAAAGTTGCATGCAAAGAGAAAGAAAGAAATAGCCCCTATGGGGACAGCAGTTCACCCAGGAGGCCGGGCAGACGTGCTGCTCTGCAGTTGGCTAAGCGCAGCGTTTTCCTTGACATGCGTCAGCCAAGGGCACGTTCTTCAAGAGCACAATAAAAATAAAAAATAGACCTGATGGATTCGGGATATTCAGCAGGGGCATGTTGGGCTGTAGTTCTTTTCAACGGGTTAATGTGTGAACCAGAACCCTTGTGGCACCTCACTTTTGAGTTGACTAAAAGGCCGGTTTGTTTGCTAATCCTTTGGCACTTATTAGCTCAGAATTTCAACACATTGTGCTTGAATACCTCTGACTAATGGATAGGATTAGCAGCTAGCACAGCTGTTGACATAAGCTAGCGTTGTTACACGTTTAAGCGCTTCAACGGCTGGATAACCAGCTTGTTCTTCACGCTAGTATGTGTAGCTGCTAATTCAGACGTTTTATGGCCATCACTTGGGTGCAGAGTCTTTATATGTTGTACTTTATGCTGAACCTTATAACACTTGTCCTCAAGAAGTGCCATTAAGAAATGATTTCTAAGTTGTTGACTTGTGCAATCAATTGCATAAAACCGCCTTTGACTGTAAAAACAACCAAACATTTTCAAAATGGACATTTTCTAATAATATAGTTGATTAAACAGTCCTAAGGAGACCCAGTAGAGCTCTGGATCACTCAAGAAACATGCCACATGTCACTGGTTTAACATGTTCCTCTTGAAGATCCAGCCTATTTTTTTTGGAAACCAAAACAGTCATTTGTACCACTTTGCAGCCTTAAAAATATTGATACATACACATTTTTAATGCGCATAATTATTTTTAGTATCAACCTGAACACTTTGCACGAGTCGTTTGTACTGTATATTCATTAACATTTTTAGTTTTACTTTTATTTTATGTTTTTGGTCTCACTCAGATGCATTTCCTCATGCTAGTTCAAGTAGGTCAGGGTTTAAGAATGTCATCAAACTACTACAAGTTGGAACGATTTTATTCTTTTAAATTAGTGATCATTTAAATGCCATGTACTTGCACATAAATATATTATCCTTAATAATATTACTAATAATTAACATCGTAATTAATCTACAGTGACAGGACATTGTGCAACAGGTAGTTTGGCTCTCTGGATTGATCCTAAACTCTCGAGTGTGTCGAGTTTCTATGCATGTATACCATGTATTTCCCTCCGGCCTTCTCTCACCTCTGAAACAAATAAACCAGTCTGTCTATTGGTGGCTTTAAATTGCCCCTAAGCATTAACGCACTTAAAAAAGACCCAACCCAAAGTTTCCAACTCAAGGTGCTAAAAAGCAGGAAACACACCCAGTCTGGCAGCTTTCACAGCGTCACTTCCTAGGCCGTTGTGGTTGATAGGCCCATTCAGCGGACTACTGTACATCCCACGTCAGTCCATCAGAATCTCATCTGTAAGTGTTCCTAGGAGGTTGAAAGTGATGTTTAAAGCTCCTTCTCAGACACGCACCATTTTCTATGGATTATGCTGAAATTTATGGGGAGGGGTTTATGTCTGAATGCACTCAACCTATAATAATCTATCTGAAAATCCTACTAGGTCGGGCCTCGCAACTTATGGATCACTTTCAACCCGGACCAAGCCTGCATAAACAATAAACTGCACGAGGAAAGCACACAGACAGACAGACAGACAGACACACACACACACACACACACACACGCACAAAAACGATTATGACGTATTGACGCAGGATGTGGTATGTAAATATAGCCAACCGGTCACGACAGTCTTGGAAATTATGCTGTGAAGCCGCAAGTTGTGTTGCCAGATTGACATAAAAGTGAGTTATGTCTCACTGACAGAAAGACATAGTTTTTATGGTTTGATGAAGCCAGACATGTTACATATCACATGTCTTGAGAAGGGCTATGCCACTAAGGCATTTTGTTAATGGTAAAAATGCATTAAATCCTGAAAACTGTCGCCTTGCACCTCCACGGTCCGGGTTCGATCCCCGAAACTTGGTGGGTTTCCTCCGGGTACTCCGGTTTCCTGCCACAGTCCAACAACATGTAGGTTAGGCTAATTGGCGTTCCCAAATTGCCCGTAGTGTGTGAATGAGTGAGTGTGTGTGTGTGTCTGTGCCTTGCGATGGATTGGCACCCTGTCCAGGGTGTACCCTGCCATGTGACCTGTCTCCTGGGATAGACTCCAGGCCCCCCGTGACCCTGTGCTAGACTAGCGGATAGGACGATGTCTGATTAAGTCAAATTGGGACTTTTGATAGGACTTATCTCATCATTTCACTAGTCCTTGGATATCTACATGAAGGTATAAAGTTTAACGTATGCACCCGAGCTATGATCGGACTGCCTGTTTCACATCTGAAACGCTGGCCTCCCAGGAACTCCTTCAATGGCCCAAACATGTGGAAATGCCTGGAGGTCAGACCTGTACATGGGATGTGGCAATAAATCCCAGTAAAGAGATTTCCTGTAATGTGTAAGTGGTGTTGGTGAATGATTGCGTGCACAATTTCAGATTTTCTCATTTGTGGGCCAGGATCGTCATTCATGGCCATACAGACTTCTTTAAAAGCATTTGCACAGTTTAATTGCTTTAGTGCAGGGAAGAGTCTCATCGCCATACTGGTGTTGAATTCTTCTGGGAATGTCAATCGATTGTACACCTTCATTCATGAGAGAGTCCCTGTTTGACTTGAACGCAACCCGTTTTGTCCAGTCTGTACTCCCACCTTGCAATCAGTGTTCCTGAGATAAGCCCTGATATTGACCATGATAACACGCTTATTGAAGAGAGTGAATACATGAATTGACTGAATTGACTTGTAAATATTTTGTTGTTGCTTCTGGTCAGGTTGGATCAGGGTTGGAAATATCCGAATGAAGTGATCAGGTGATATTGATGCCTGATTTCTATATTTAATCAGGAAGTTATGACATGCTAACGTGGACCTCAGTTACCTGTCTGCCTCTCTCAGTATGAATATAACCTTCATAGGATGAGAATCATCACCTGTCCTGTTTGACAAGAGCTGTGGACTTTGCTGAACATTTTACTTTAACCTGACAAGCTGGGTCTTGTAAAACAGGCTGAAAGGATGATGTGCTAAATGAATGGTTTTCGGAGGATAAACAGGGGTCACAAATATGTGGAATCGCAGGTCGTACTGTAGTTTCTCTCAAGAGGAATGCAGAAGCAATGACATTTGCACCTTTTTGCTTTTGAAAAAAAAAAAAAAACAGTCACTTTTGGTGTTATGTCCTGTACATTGTAAAATTGTAATGCATCGTTTGTTCAACACAGCGTGTATGCAATATTAGTATTATTAGTATTCCAAGAATTGAAATTTCTACAGCTGAATTGTTCATTTCTACATTTCCCCGTCTTTTTTCTTTAAGCTGGGACGACAGCAGTTCAGTCAGCAGCGGTATCAGCGACGCCCTAGACACAGATGAACTCAACACCAGCTCGTCTCTCAGCTCCTACGTCAACACTCCATCTGCTCTCCGCAGGGACATAGACGAGAAGGTGAGCGATGATGGATGCACCCTGACCAACCATTCCAAAAAGCTTGACTAGCTCTTCAAGACACAGACCTCAATATGATACTCAAAGACCACCAGCTGGTCTGCATTTCATCCTGTACCACTTCCACACACACACACACACACACACACCTGTGCTAGATAAGATACACCTGGGCCGCAGAGGACTTCATAAAAGCGAGTAAAGTCTAGACTAGTGTAGACAGAGTGATAAACAGAAGGGTACAAAGTCACTTCCAGGACGGCCGTACATGAATATGTGGTCTGATTCGTGTCAAGTATCATAGTTCTTAGTATGTAATTATGCTGTGTTGCTAGCTTTTTTTTTTTTTTAAACCTGATAACTCACGGTTGCCTGATTGGCATGCGGCCAGATGTCCTCTTTTCACAGACTCGACCTTTTTATACGCACCCATCTGTTCCATATAATACACATAATACAGCAAAGGAAATAACACAGCACAGACATCGCATCGTGTCGGTTCAAATGTCTAAACCCGAGCGAACATGAATTGTAATAGGAAACAGCCTGCTGTCGTTGTCACTTACAGTTCATGAACTTTACGCTGAAAGAAAACAAAAGACTTCGGCCAGCGCAAATCCCGCTCCTGGGTAATTTCAAGCTCAGTCGCCAAACCCGGGTCACAAGCAAGGGTAACATCGGAGGTAATTCCTGCTTAGAAACACCTCACCAAAGTGTGGAGGACAGATTTTATTACAATTCACATTTGTTTACACACAATTTTCTATCCCCGCTTATTTGTTGTTCACTAGAAGGGTCGAAGCTAACATGTGCTTTCTCAAGGGCATGGAAAGTAGAAAAAATGTATAAAGAATGCTACGCTATGCAATAGTACAAAACTGTCCAACTGCTCGAGGAGAATCTTAACTATTTATTGTGTATGCTAAAGCATACATGCATGTTAGGTAAACACACATAGAAAGAGTATTGTCCATGCAGTGAGAGTAGGGCCAGTTCCAGATTGCTATCATCTGCATTCAAAGCCACAGTAGGACGCAGTCTCTCGTAACATCCAGCTCGACTTGACCGACTTCCATCTGGAAATGCATAGGCTGCGTTGGTCAAACTGGATAATTAAAAGAGGTAATTAGGAACTGGATAATTAGCCAAGATTAATAGAGATTATTAAATGATCCATAGTAATTTAACTCTATTTGGTAAAAAAAAAATAGCAGAGCATTAAGGCAGTTAGAAATTCTAAACATTTAGGCACGGCTGGAAAATTACTTACCAGCTGGCAACTGGTCAACCAGCATGACCAGCTCGGGGTCTGTGTTTTGGCAGCTGTTAGTTGGTCAGATCATGCAGGCCCATTAGACCGTTGCTCCAACGTGTTTTCCTTGTAAGGTCATTGCATGCAAGTTTTCAGTGCGTTTTTTGACGCACGTTTTCGTTTCTGTCCCGAGTTCACCTGGAGTGCAGAAACGGGTTATTTGTGTGTTGTTTGCCCTTTGAACCTGCTTGTTTTTCGGTTGAACCATGAGAGCCAGCGTACATACTGTATATATGTATACAACCCTTGAACCTTTCTTAACATGAATGGTGAGCTATGTGCTTGACTATCAGCTGTGTGCGTATGAGGTAGTCATCAGTCATATAGGTAAAATTTCTGCAGTTTTATAAGGAAATTAGGTGCTTACCGTAGGTTTACTGAACGTCCTGCAGAACCAGACACGGAAATTCGGTGGACTTTGTTGCACCTGATTCTTTTTCATGCATGAAACGTTTTGAAGTGTTTTTATGTCTGAAAAGTCATATTTTACATAATATGCTGCTTTCTTTTCTGGACTACAGATATTTGCCTATAAGATTTATTTTTTAATGAAACACTAATGTGTGGAAATCACATTTTTATTTTTATTTTTTGTTCTGACTTAATAGGGCGGCACAGTGGTGTAGTGGTTAGCACTGTCGCCTTGCACCACCAGGGTTTGGGTTCGATTCCCGTCTCTGTGTGCATGGAGTTTGCATGTTCTCCCCGTGCTTGGTGGGTTTCCTCCGGGTTCTCCGGTTTCCTCCCACAGTCCAAAGACATGTAGGTTAGGTTAATTGGCGTTCCCAAAAATTGTCCGCAGTGTGTGAATGAGTGAGTGTATGTGTGTGTGTGTCTGTGCCCTGCGATGGATTGGCACCCTGTCCAGGGTGTACCCTGCCATGTGCCCTAAGTCTCCTGGGATAGACTCCAGGCCCCCCGTGACCCTGAATACAGGATTAAGTGGTATTGATGAGTGAGTGAGTGAGTTCTGACTTAATAATGTAAGTAATTATAACAAAGTTTGTACAAAACAAAAACACACAGGGTGCCTACAGTACTGTATTTTGCATACTTAATTATTTGGTTTTGAAAGAAAATACCAATGAGCCGTTTAGAAGCCACAACTGCTATTATCAGTAAGCTGAGCCAAATGCTCTGCCTCTAAAAAAAAAACACACAATTCCCATCACCAACATTAACGACACCTGAAGTCAAATAAACTGCAAATGCGAACTCTTTAAGTTTAATTTCCCCAAGGAGTCATAATAAAATCACATGTGGTCTCAGCTTTCATCTGGTTACTGCTGGTTTGAGTTATCTCGGATCGGTCATCAACAGAAACTTGATGTGGGTTTAGAGACAGGATAGGCATCATAAACCGTTAAATGTTCTCAGTTTATTCTTTCAATTTAATCAGGATTGTCTCTGTTTGTTATTACATATAATACAAACCTGGCTTTGATCTCCCCAGAGGTGCGCTGGTGGAGGTTTGGTGGCTTATTAGATTAATTCTCGGTGGGATCTTATCAGCAGCTCTGTCTGGTACATGTGCTGACATTGTTAGCGTGACTCATCTGAGTGGTTTACCTGCTTCCGTTGCGAGGTCTGGGCAGGTCAGCATATGCGGGGCTAATTGGCTTGGCAAGCACGATTCATGTGAGTTCCTTTTTTTTTTTTCGCTGTTGCATCAAGGACTTGTGTGTCTACTGAAACTTACACATTGTGATTGGTTAGTTAGACAGTTCGTGTTTTTATTAGGATGTCTAGCTCAGATGAATTTGTTAGAATAGAACATAGGCATTACAATGTAACTTATCAATATCTGTAATACACCTGTTCCAATCAGAAAGATGACAGACACTTTCATGTTCAGATTTTCCTGACATCACGGTCTCAGATGTGCCTCTGCACCTCTTTTACCCTCCCTCTGATGTTCTGTTGTTATTCGCTCTCACTCTTGTTCCCGTTTTCTCTATCGGCTCCCTTGCATTCCCTCATTCCTTCGCCCTGAGCCAGAGTTTAAATTTATTATATGAGTGTTTGAGATAACAGTGTTTTGGATTTGGCCTGATAACAACTGGAGGCCATTAAAATTCTTTCCCTGGCAATGATGTTTTATGAGTATTTTCAGTAGCAGTCAAACAATGACCTGCTCTAAGGAAGGGTGATGTAATCTTGGCCAAGTCTAAAGAAGTGCTGAGACATAGCAGTACTGTTTATTTGACAAGCCATGTAATGGTCCTGGGAGATCCCGTTTTGCGACACATCATTTAACCCTGCAACGGTATTTGATCGTGTTGATGCATGACACACATTCGCGGGTTAATGCTAATATCCAGCTCCAGAAACGCTGCTCTTTTGGTTCATTTCAAAACATGCTGGTGGAATTAATTTTTTTTTTAACCTTCTGCAATAACCTATAAGCTGATGTTCTTGTCTGTAGAATTATTCAGCTTATTGGGAATATCTGTTTTGTGATCAGCTCCAGACGGATGCTGAGAAGCGTTCTGCCATTGGGTGCAACTCCACCTGGAACGACGACCTCAGGCGCCCTGACGGCTGCTCAGACCCAGGCATTGAGATGGAGACCGGCTCAAAGTGGTGCAACCCATCTAACTTCTCAGACGAATCAGAGCGCACTTTGACGGGGCGCAAACCTCATACCATATCTCAGACAGGTTCTTGGAGGCGAGGCATGAGCGCCCAGATGGGCATCACCTGTCCAAGGACAAAGACTCTGACCCCAACGAATTGCAGCCCACTGAAAATCCATAGTAATGGTATGTACAATTATTTCATAAAAGGACAGCTCTGACTAAGCTAGCTTTCTAATCATTTTGAGTTGTTAAAATCAGAAATCAGACATTATAGAATATATTTTGTGGGGCTTTAACAGGAAGCTTAGGATTGACACTGATACTGGTACTTGATACTGAGACCAAATAACGTTTCTTTTGTTTATGTTTTTTTTGCTTTTTCAAATTAAATAGCATGCTGGAAGGAAAAAACGTTATTACTCAGCAGACAAGAACTATTCTAATTGATACCTATCTGATCTGATGTTATAATTGTATGTCTAAGATGTGGCCGTTGAGGCTTGCTTACGATAGACTTGTCAGCATCAGTGAAGTGTGGGGCCCGTAAGTTCAGGCATGTTCCAACTCTGCTCGTACTACTGTGACCTGGAAAGCACTGCTCATAGCCTGCGATGTTTATCTGCTTGCAGGCAAAACAGACGACGCCAAAGTGTCGGAGAAAAGTCGTTTCTCACCTCAGATACCTACATATGAAAGCAAGAAGCTTCCCTTAAGCTCCAGCTCCCACACACCCACCAACACATTCGGCTTCAAGAAAAGCTCCACCGCAGTAACGATAACTGCCAGCGGGGCCATAGTGACAAGTGGCTCAGCCACACTGGGGAAGATCCCCAAGTCCGTAGGCTTTGGTTCATCTCGTCTAGTTGGTAAGCAGACTAGTGTCGATGACGGATACCTTCCACCGAGTTCTCGAAGCACCCTCCAGTACCGGAGTCTACCTCGGCCTAGTCGCTCCAGCACTAACCGTGGTACCGGTCGGTCCTTCGATGCTACCTCTCTTAGCAAAGGCACAGCCACTCTACCCCACCCGAAGAGTTGCAGCCTGGCCAGGTCCAGTGTCAACCAGACAGACCGGGAGAAGGGAGTCTTCTCAGACAATGACAGTCTAGCTTTGGGACCAATAAACAAAGCCAGTGGTGGGGCTCAGTGCCAGCCGGGTAGACAATCAGTAGGGAAGAGCTCCGATACCTCATCCCCTACCATGCGCAGGTAAGACTTTTTTAACACATATTGAACTTTCACGTACTGTATGTCCAACTTGAATACCTTAAAATGGTAGTGATAAGGCATAAGCACATGTTATCTGTAGATTAATTACGCTAATTAGGCTGAGTATCTGCAGTAACTTGTTGAATTTCAAGTCGAATGTCAACTGTCAATTCTGAAGACAAATGCATTTCTCTTGATACTGCTATAATTTGATGAGCTTTCCGATGTGTAGACAATGACACATATTAACCTGTGCAATGCTAGGGCTTTTATGCTCACAGAAAAACAAGTTGCTCAAGGTTTCATTGAATAGTCAGGGCTCCCAGTGTCTTAAACAGTCTTCCTTTCAGACAGTGAAACAGGAAAACCCTCTGTTGTAGTGTTCCATGACAATGAAGTGACAAACCAAACATTCCCTTAGGGTTTAAGATTTAACATTTAGTCATTTGATATTACCCTTTGGTCCAAAGGTTTTAAAAGCAAGCTGAGGTCACGGTTTTACCTTACTAGACTTTACAGTCAGGCTAAATAAAAGACTGATCATACCACCAATCATAATAATCCAACTGTAGGCCATAAAAAGCTAGGGTTGAATAAAGTCAAATGAGCCAGTTGGGTGGAACCTTTGGGGGTAATTTCATCTATGGATTTTTAAGTTAAACCATAGTCACACAGCATTCCCACTCGGGTGAACCACCAATGGTGGTCTCGATCCATTTGCAGTCAAATCTTGATGAATCTTAAGGCACAAACTGAATCAAAGACGTGGAGATTTGGACCAGTGAACTAAATCGGGTGGCATGGTTGCTTAGTGGTTAGCCCCGTCTAGGATTCTTGTCTCTGTGTTCATGGAGTTTGCATGTTATCCCTGTACTTGATGAGTACTCCCTACTGCACATGGTAGGGCATGAGGTATTTACCTAATTGGGCTAATTAGTGTTCCCAAATTGCCCATAGTGTGTGAATGAGTGTGTGGGTGTGTGTATGTGTGTGCCCTGCGATGGATTGCCAACCTGACCAGGGTGTACCCAGCCTTGTGCACATCTCCTGGGATATTCTCCAGGCCCCCCATGACCCTCTTGTATACAGGACAGCGCGGTATAGCTATGAATGAGTGAGTGAGAGAACTAAAAAAGGAAAATAATTGGGATTACATTAAATGTTTTAATCCAGATATCAATATAAGTATCTAGCAAATTATTGATCACAGGCTCCGTCATGCATTTTGCGAAAAACATTTTTTTTCCATTAATTGCTATCTGACTAATGAATGGAATGGTGCCTTATGCTGTATTTGCATTTTCAGCTCTACATGCCCTATTTTTATTTATTTTTTTCACTTTTGGTTTGTTTGTAGGTATGTAATGTACGTTGAGATAAGAGATCAAACCAAATAGCAAGCAAGAAATCCTTTGATTTGGATTTCGGACTGTGAGGTATGAAAGCACCTGTAGAGAAATATAAAAAACCTGGGCCTTGGATTTTTATATGCTTAGGTTGGCCAGTGTTTCGTCAGCAGTGGAAGGGTCTATGATAGATGCCTAACGTTCGAGTCCAGTATTTGCTTAAGCTTTGAGTGATTACTTTGCTTATCAGCGGTGAACCAGACCCAAGATAAGATGATGTTATCGACCAGGCAACTTATGAAGTAATGAGAAAAAGGGGTCGCTTTTCAACTTATCTGCCCATGTTGTCTTTCTTTATCTTATTTTTTACTTCATAAAGAAATGGCCTTCGGGTCGTGCCCTGCCGAGCCAGAGAGCCCTCTGCATTGTACCTTTAATCATTGCACTTTCACCACTTTTTCGGGTCGTGCTTAATTTCCATACTTAGTGGCTTAGTTTAAATTCTAATATTAGGACGTAGATATCGCATCTAATTAACTCCTCTTTGATCACAAGGCTCTTTGGGAGTAAACCAGGCACCAAGCCGACCCCCATCACCACCTCTGACAACATGAAGAACTCCGCCATAATCTCCAACCAGCACACAGCCTCTATCCAGACCTGCGCTCCCGAGGCACCACCAGTCAGTAGCGGAAGCACACGTGGTCCCCTGCATGGGGAAAATCTACCAATTATGCAGAAGTCAACAAGCAGTGACGGCATGAAGGGTTCTCTGGGCAAAGAAGAGACACTTTCCGCATGTCCTGACCGCACTTGCGCCGTCCGGACCGGCCAGTCGGACAGGTGAGACTTACGATGCAAATCAAAAATCATCCCTCATCCAGTAAGAGTACAAGATAAGCAAAGCATGGTGTAACATACTGGCACTATCTGAACCTTTATCTGTTAACTTCTCCAAATGACGTCTAAATATTAGAGCAAATTATCTGATCTTTTTGAATAATATGTCAGATTCTGACTCTAGCACTACCATTGGAAGGATTCTCTTTTTTTTTTTGGTGGTTGATTTCTCAACCAGTAACTCTGACGAGTTTATTATCAGTCTCAATGCTCTGCTGAGTGAGACCCACATAATATATGCTTAGCGGTGGTCCTGTGGTTGTTTCATTTGACTGATGGACAGGGTACACCTACATGTAGTGGTACCTGAAAGACAGGAATGCTTTTCTTAAATGTCCTAGCCCTCATGGATATTTGCACTATGCACTTTTAATTTTTTGTTCCTCATAAGTCGTGTGATGGACCCCTATGACATATTATCTCTTATTTCTTTTTTTTTTTTCATGTAAACCTCTTTAATCTGTCTTTGTTTGGTCTTGGCTGTACACGTGGCCTCGCTGAACGTGATACTGCATATTCCACACTAATGATCCTTTTAAGTGTTGCTGAAATGAATAAATAAAAAAAAACGTTTATCAGCTTATGATCTTTCATGTTCTTTTGCTTATTTTTTATCTTCCTCCCTCTGTTTTTTTATTTTATTTACATTCTTTTCTTTCTTGTTGTGTCTACCCTTACCCCATGCACCCAATAGCCCTTTTTTCCTTCACCCGCAGTTAACCTATATTCAGCCGTAACACCTTGCCGCAAAGACAGGACAGGTAAAGATGTTTGTGTTAAAAATAAATGATCAGGATTTCCTCTTTATTAAGCCAACAGAAACGTGAGCTGTGGTGCACAGGACAAAGACAGTGCCATGGATCAAAACAAAAACCTCACCTGCGTGCTTGTGCACGTACACGAAGTTGTGTAACATTGTTCTGGCTCGATTGTGTCCCTGTCCACCAGCTACCATTTGCATTTCTTGCTTCAGAGTATTTGAATATACTGTGTGTATGTGTGTGTTTTATTTGTGTGTGTAAGTTCTCTTTACCTATTCAATCAGTCTTTTATTTCATCAGGTATCCTCACGTGCCACAAGGACGGGTCACAGAAGAGGCACGTGATTGGCTGAATGGCGGCATTCAGGATTCACCGGTCTCCTCCCCTTTTTCACCTGCCTCCAACCTCAGCTCACCTTCAGCAACACGCTTCAACTTCACCACCACTGGTATACCTACACAATTGAGGAAAATAATGATACCCACAATCTGTGCACGAGGCAACTGTAAATGCATTGAGGGAATTTGAAAACTAATACTCCTAATTAACGGACGTTTATATTTTGATTCATAGTTTCATTTTTAAGCAGTAAAAGTAAGGTTTTCCTTACCTCCAACTGGCTTTATTCTCTCTCTCTCTCTCTCTCTCTCTCTCTCTCTCTCTCTCTCTCTCGCTTTGTTATATCGTATACGTATGACTATGTAGGTATAAGTTGCTTTTATGGGTTTGAGTTGTTCTTACATACTGTACATACATCTACATTCATTCAAAAAGCACACACTTTTCTGGTCTATATCAATACAACAAAGATAAAATTCAGTTTGAGAATAAAATACTATTCATTATTAATTATCAGTATAATAAATATGTTGGTATTGCACTGTTAAAATTTGCTCCACTTCAGAAGTTTCCACTTAGACATTTGGGACGTTTTATGTTGGAAAGAAACAAAAAAATAGTCCATCCAGTCATCAGCAGATCAGACTGAGAATCTCTCGGAGCGAACCTTGACCTGTCTGATTATGCTGCTCTTTCAGGAGGTCCCGTTGTGGCTGCGCAGATAAACTTGGCATGCCTGCGGTCCGCTACCAATCAGGATGGGCCACATGAACAGCAGGTCGAAGCTCGTCTACGCAATGCCACACTCAGTCTGGTGGAGAAAAACCGCACCATGAGCACCTCTGGATCTTTCCGTGAGGCACTGGAGGAAGGTTGGTCTTCTGCCTTTAGTCTACATAATTTGTTTTTAAGGATTCTTCTTTATGTATAGTCATAAAGAAATTTGGCACACATTAATGACACATTCTGTTTGTTTACATATTAGTGTAATAAAATAGGGTTCACTCTAGCAAATGTCACTGTGCAATTATTGAACATGACACCAACAATAATAATAATAATGTGTAATATGTACAAATTGGAATTTTCCATCTGTTTTGGCTTCATCTATTATATACAGCTCTGGAAAAAAATTAGAGACCACTGCAAAATAATCCATTTCTTATGTTTGTTTTTTTTTTCTTACAGGTGCATGTATTGGTGAGATGAACAATTTTGTTTCATATATCTCCTAAATTAAAAATATATATTGTTATTTAGAGTGCATATTTAAAATAAATGACCCAAGATCATTCAGTATTTGCAGAGCTTAAGTAACTCAAGTAAAACAAAATGCAAATAATTTGTAAACAAACAAATAATTTGTGGCACGGTGGTGTAGTGCTTAGCACTGTCGTCTTACACCTCCAGGGTTCGGGTTCGATTTCCGTCTCTGTGTGCATGGAGTTTGCATGTTCTCCCCGTGCTTGCTGGGTTTCTCTGGGTACTCCGGTTTCCTCCCACAGTGGAAAAACATGTAGGTTAGGCTAATTGGTGTTCCCAAAATTGCCCGTGGTGTGTGTGTGTGTGTGTGTGTGTGTGCCCTGCAATGGATTCTGTACTCTGCCTTGTGCCCTAAATCTTCTGGGATAGGCTCCAGGCCCACCTCGACCCTGAATACAAGATAAAGCGGTATAGACGATGAGTGAGTGAGTGAGAAACCTCGATTACAGCTTTCATGCATCTTCACCAGTCACCAGTTTTTCACATTGCTGTTGGGTAACTTTATACCACTTTCTTTTTGCAAAAAAGCAAACAACTCAGCTTTGCTTTATCTTTATCTTGGCGACATACCAGAAGTTTTCTGGAGTGGTCTCTTATTTTTTTTGCCAGAGCTAATGTTTTTTATTGGGATTTTATGTAATAGACCAACACAAAGTGGCACTGAAGGTAATTGAAGGTAATTGTTCTACTGTATTTTAGTTAAGAGTATCAGGTTAAAGGGACTGAATACAAATGCACACCACACTTCTCAGATTTTTATTTGTGAAAACCACTTATCCCTTTACAATTATGTGCACCTCGGTCTAACAAATAATATCCCAATAAAGTACATTTACATTTATGGTTGAAACATGAGCGAGCAGATAGTTAAAATGTTAAAATGAGACAACGTGACAGAATTTCTGAGTAGATTTAAGTCACGTAGTTGTTTGCAACATTCTATCATTAATAGCTAATGTTAAATAGAGCAAAATTGTTTGGACAAAATGACCTGTACTAGAAAATCTAGGGGTTTTTTTAAGCCATGTTGATGTTTGATAAAGCATGCTAGCACATATAGCCAGTATAAACTCAGCTATGATTAATCTGAGGTAATGATTTTTAACTGTCACATCCAGCTAATGAAAACTGTATATTAATAGAAAACAGTGAATACATAAAAGCACTAATGATGCTGCCTTTCTTATTAGCTTATTATACACCTCACTAAAAATGTTAAGCTTACTTGCTGCACCTTGTTTAGCTTTAGCATTGAAAATTACAAATATTTACATTGTAATACCATATGCTAGGACATGTTAGCTCGCTACATCCTAAGATTATTAATATTTAGGAATATGTTTTAAAACCCCTACAAAAATCCTGCCATGTTAGTTTATGTAGCTAGCTATTATGCAGACTTTTCGGAATAATGACAGTTAGCTATTTAGCAGGATTAGCAATGACCTACTGTAAATACACTCAGAAATTCTGTCAGGATGGCTCATTTTAACTACCTGGCTAGCTTTAACAATAAATAGTATAAATCTTTATGATTTATTTATTTAGTATTCATGTATTTAAATATTTATATTTAGCTAGCTATTGAGGATTATGAATAAGGTTTATGAATAATTTAGAACCCAGTCAGATTAGCTCATCAGTTAGCTAGCTGGCATTAGCTGTGAGTACTGAGTAATGTGTTTGTTAGGATTATCAGTAAAGTCAGGTACTGTCTTAGATCATGTCAGTAACATGAAATTCAAATCACAGTAAAAAAATATGACTTTAAAAATTTCAGAAATCTTCCCATTAGGTCTCTGCTTGGCCCTGACCGTGAAAATTATGAAGCTTGGAAATAATGACTTAAAAATAATTTTACAATCCTTTCTAGTTTCCTCACATTAGCTGACTGATTAGCATTAGCAGTGGAATGTATGTGCACTGTATGGACAGAAGTATTCGACCAAACATGCAAATTATTTAATTCACGTGTTTCAGTCAATCATACCCCTCATTCCCAGTGAAGGGCAAGCTTAATGCTTCGACATACCAAGACATCTTGGACGATGCTATACTTCCAACTTTGTGGCAACAGTTTGGGGAAGGTCCTTTCCTATTCCAACATGACTGTGCCCACATGCTCAAAGCAAGGACGATAAAGACATGATTTGAAGAGCTCGGTGTGGAAGAACTTGACTGGCCCGAACACAGTGCCCCAACCTCAACCCCATAAAGCACCTTTGAGATGAACTGGAATGGAGATTGCTAGCCAGGCCTCCTCATCCAACATCAGTGCCTGACCTCATGAATGCTCTACAGAATGAATGGGCACGAATTCAAACAGTAACACTCCAACAACTTGTAAACAGCCTCCCAAAAAGAGTGGTGGATAGCTGCAAAACGGGGACCAACTCTACATTGGAGGCTTGGCAAAATACTTTGTCCGTATACTGTATATATGAATGACTTGACATGGTTCTTTAAGAAATCCTGTCTGGTGTGTTGACTGTAAAAGTTAGCTAATATTAACAGTGAAGTTTGAGAACAACCGTTGTTGCATGACTGTGACGGTAACCGTGAGGGCTGATGGTGCAATTGAGGTTTTGTTATGTTGTACAGATGCAGACGGATTAGATCCTTTCCAGCTATTCACCTCTCTCTTTCTCTAGAACATATCCTGTAACTCGACCACACACTCACTATAACGCCTTTTGATTTTTACTGATTAGACGACTGGACTTGGCCTGCCCACAGCCTGATAATAAACAGATTTGATTTCAGGTTGCTATTTTCTCAAAGGTTTTAGATCTCTTTCTGATTTCAGAACGCTGCCAGGACCACAACCTTATCCTCATGTGTTCAGTCACTCTCAATAAAATGCCAGACTAAAAAAAAAAAAAAATAGGGTTTGTAAGGTGTAAAGCTGTATTGTGTCTCTAGGTTCTCCTTCCGCTCTGTCTGTTTGTCCTGAATGATTCTTTTGTTGTGTCGTTTTTATTAAAATGAAAGTGTGCTTTGCTATCAGCTTGTTAATCTATGTGGCCATCTCTCAAGACGGATCTTATAAACCCTGTAATTCCAGTCACTGGTTGATGATGTCATTTGGTTTGCTCACTCTGTTAATTGGGAGATGTCTTTAAAGGGCCATATGACATCGATTTTCTTCATGATGGAAAGACCCCCAACACCCACATACACACCACAACACTGTCTAGATTATTAGGGAGAAGGAATTTTAATGCACTATTATTTTCCAAACAGCTGCTGACTAAGCAGTGACCTACATCTTCTCACATTAGCATGTGGTAGCCTCTCGTTTGGCTCGCTCATTTTTTACGAATTTGTCATGAGATATAAATGTTATCAGACATTTGGTCTTGATTCTTTCCCTTCATTTGCATTCGCTCTTTCTGTCTTACAGTGCATGGCTCTTCTCTGTCCCTGGTGTCCAACACATCTTCTGTTTACTCCACGGTGAGTCACGCTCAGCACAGACAATTGTAAACCTGTAACTTTTGTTAAAACATGTCCTTGATTAATGATAATGCATGGGGTTGTATTTTTGATGAGTACATTTTGTACAGTTGATAACAGAACATATGATATCTTTTAGAAATGTAGCACAGTGAAGCATAGTGCTATTTTTATGCAGCTAAAACTAAACTAAGCTTCTAAAAAAAAGGTTTTTTAAATACACATGAAAAGGAATTTGATTTACAAATGGTGCTGCTTTAGTTTTTGGAACCACAAGCCAAATATTTGTGAAAAGTGTTAAAAGCTTATGACTATCAATTTGCATGGAAAACAAATGGAAGATAAAATATCGCAATACACTTTGGGTTGCTCTGGATAAGGGCGTCTGCCAAATGGCATAAATGTATGTATGTACTGTACAGTATATAAAGGTCTGTTCACCTGCCATCTGGCACATGAACGACAAATACTTCCCACCCTGAAGATATATCCATTGTTTCTATGGCAGTTTCTCATTCGGCGATTGTCATTCACTCACCAGTGCCACCATATGAAGTATACAGTACTGGTCAAAAGTCATAGGTGCCATTTTATCTGTAGTACAAATTTAATTATATAAGTTTATGTATGCATTATTATGTCCAAGACCATTCCCTACAAAGATACACTGAATTTAATGAATAAATAACATTACAGTAGAATATTTGCATGCCTGTAAAGAAAGCGGCATATTTCATGATAGATGGGGAAAAAAAATCAATAATGTAGATTCCTGGGTTTTGCAAGAAAATAGAAAGGAGCGAGTGTGACAAAGTTACCGAAAGAACTCATATTCTCCAGCATGCTCAGTAAAACCTAACAGCTGTTTTACCTAGAATACCGCACAAATCTGTACCGCACGAACACTACCGCTTATGTTCAAGCAAAGAGTTTCCACTTTTTATAGAAGTTCCTTTTTAATGTAGAAATGTTTTCAAAAGCATCATTGCATATGGCTTTTGTTTGGATGTTCTCAAGACCTTTGCACAGTACTATAAATAAAACAGCTGTTAGGTTTTACTGAGCATGCTGGAGAATAGGAGTTCTGTTGGTAATTTCGTCACACTTGCTCCTTTCAATTTTCATGCAAAAACCCAGGTATATGTATATATATAAATTCTTGGATATGGCACAGTATCTTTTCTTGACGTAGCATATTATGTTGCATGTAAGTCCCTATATCGCATATGAATGACATTCAGATATAATGTTTTTAAATTACTGAGCAAAGTATTTAATCCAACTAGTAGAAGTGGAGGAAACACACCTTGGTTTTGCAAACTTCTATATAAAATATTGTGTGATCTTTGAGATTCCTCTGTCAGTACATTAGACACAGTGTGAAACTAATGAACCAGAATTTCATTATTTACCTTATTTGATCGACCTTATTTATGATAAGCTGAAAATTTGCATAAATCAATAAAATAAGTCTGTCCCTAAATGACTTGCCGTAGAGTTCGGTTTTACAGGGAAACAGAATATCACTGCTTACACTGTAAGCAAAGAGATGTTTTCTGCAATCTTACTTGTTTGTACATGTCTCCAGGGTGAAATTTAATACGTTTAACTTCCCTCTAAACCAACATGACGACATATATAATAAAGTTTTTCTACAATTTTATTAAGTAGGCCCAGTGGGCTGAAATTCAACTCTATAAATAATCAGTCTCTCACTTTTCTTTGTCCTCCAGCCTGAAGAGAAGTCTCAGTCAGAGGTGAGATCCTTATCGTTTTATTTTTAATTAATTGATTTAATTAGTGCTATTAAACATGCTGTTGATAGAACAGTCGGTTTTCATCAAACTCTGTTTGTACTTTGTTGGGTATTAAGCTGTCATCCTCACTTTCATGTAACTGTGTGACTCTTTAATATCTTTCTGTTTATAGTTTTATATTAACACTAGCCGACAGAAACTATGTGCTTTCTTGATTTGTGTATATAGTTGAAGCCCGAGCCAACATGAGCCGCTAATCCTAATCTTATTATAAGCACAACAGCTTGGAGACCAATTTAAGCAAGCCTGAGGCATAGTAGTTTTTTTAAAAAATTTTTTTTACAAATTTATTCATAGATCAAACTGAAATAATCATACCTACAGTATGTAGTATATCGTAATAGACACTAGCGCTCAGAAGCAGTTAATAGTATTAATCATTGTTATTTTTTGTACAGTAAAAGATCGTACACAGGCGCTTGTATGACAGATGCTCCAGATATACCAAGACTAATACATAAGAGAGTAAATGGGATTGACAGCTATTACAGTTAATCCCAGCTTTATCTTTCAGACCTTTCATAACATTAATCAATGATCTGTATGAAGTGATGTATATCTGTGTTATATAACATATAACATGTGTATAACAGGTGTTATACAGATGTTATATGAATGTAATGCACTTCACGGATTGTGGCACACAGTAGCAGAAAAATTTGATGCAGAAAAATTGCAGAAAAATCAGTGCTTATTTTGTTCCATAACAGGGAATGTTATCGAACAGCGATACAATTTCATTCTATAATAAATAAAAAAACAGGGTGCAGATTGTTTCCTATAATTGCACACCACCGCGTTTAAATCCATACACACCAATCAAACATCAAACACTCCTTTAATCGCCTTTTCCTTTACTTAAAGTAAAGAGGCCTGGATAGATCACAAAAGGTGTTCTGTTTTTTCAGTACAATGCTATACGACCCACAGCACCACTTGCACATTACAGGAACATTACAGAAGTTATTGCCACATCCTCTGTACAGGCCTAAACCTCACTCCAAGCCATTTCCACATGTTTGGGTTCTTAAAGGAATTCCTGGGAGGCCAGCGTTTTAGTACAGAATCAAAGCGCTAGTGAAACACTAGGATAAGTGCATAAGTGCAGCAGGAGGTTATACAGTATAGAGAAATGAAGGGAGTTTTTACTCTCATGTGTTCTGTTATTCTGCACAATCAACATTCCCGGATTTGGTTGGTATAGCTCATATTGCATTGTCTCAGTGGCTTTTATTATATATACAATTTGAATTTTTCTATTTATATTTTCATCCCAGTTTAATCCGGCATAAACACTTTATGACTCAAGCGCTCCAGCAGTATGATTGCTGATTTGGTTGAATCTTAATCATACAAAAATGCTTAAGCTTTGGGCTTTTCTTTGAACAGGGCTGGAAACATTGTAGTATATAATTAACGTCTGACTCATTGATGTTGTTTATTCAGATCCGAAAGCTTAGGAGAGAGCTGGAGGCATCTCAGGAGAAAGTGTCAACGCTTACCACGCAGCTAAGTGCCAACGTGAGTACACACACGCCGCGTTGCATTCTAAAACTGATCAGCGTTTATATATTACTGTACACATGAGGATTTGTGGTGAAATTCAATTTTTTATTTGTTTGATATGGTTCATTTTTGGAACTCATGAGCTCTGATAACATGATCGGTTCATATATTACTCTCAAGGGATTTTACATTTTAAAGCCTAACTTGTCTGGGTTAAGCATGGTTATTAATCTTGGTATTCAGAAATAAACAATCCCGCACTGGAATTGACGAATAAACACAACACGGGTGTGACTTTCAGGGAAAAAATAATTTGGGACTCCCGAAAATGCATTTTCCCCGACCCAGTGTTGTAAATATTTAAATGTCTTTTATCACCCGGGGCGAGAAGAGGAAACACACACACACACACACACACACACACACACACACACACACACACACACAGTGCACTCAGTCTCATTTGTTGGCTTTGTCTCCTGGCAGTGTAGAGATCTGCAGGAGTTGGCTTTAGGTCATCTGAAGCATGACACACGCAAGCGTGCCTAAACACAACACGCCTCTCGATAATAACGTGTGATAGGATTGTTGGTGTGTGTGTGTGAACAGTACGCGTGTTTGTTTGCCATGAAGGCTGGTTTGTATAGCAAATATATTTCACGCCATTATAGCACTTATTTATTATGAGCTTTAATAAATAGGATAATTAATTCCTATTAATTAATGAAGGTATACATACGGTATATGGATGGACGATATGGTGCCATTTATTTTGGGCCTGGTAGGGGAGTTATTAGTAAGATCAGCTGAGCTAAACACTATTCCTGTTTATAATTTGTCAAGCTGTAAGTTTGTTTTATTTTTCTCAGTCGCTTACACATAGCCAGCCACTAGAGGGCACAAGAAGACATTGTCTATTACAGTGTTCACCCATTTACTGTAGATCATGGTGAGCATCCAGGGCTGTGAGGACCAAAAGCCAGCCTTTCTGGTCCGATCCCACAATGTAGCACAGATTGGGGAAAACGTTAACACTGGCTATGATAGAAAGGTATCAGGACGCTCGCTGCATCACAGCTTGCTGTCTATGGGGCTTAGGTTCAATTTTTAGGTTCTTGCCTCCAAAATCCCCAGATTTTAATCCAAGGACAAGTCTGATCCATGGAGGATCCACCTTACAGCACTTGAAGGTGTAAGACCTTCAGAGGTATTTTCAAGTCCATGTGTCAAGGGATCAGTCATGACACATTCCATCTAAACATGCATATTAAATAAAATTGTTGTTTTACAGTCAAGGGTAGAGTTACTGGTTAGTGAACCTACTTAGGTGAAGTTCTGAATGGAAAACTGTTTTCCTCAGGCACCCGTGCTGCTGATGACTCTGCACCGTCATGCTGGTTGTGATTATGTGTTGGCAAATATAATCCAACTGTGTATTGTACATTTCATGAATAAGGTTCGAACTGTTCAAGGAACTGTCCAGTGGTTAGCGTGGGGCTTCTGGCTGGTTCCACTTTGTGGTTTGCATTTATTTTTCTTTGTGAGTAGCGACTGTTTGAGGAGGGTTTGAACCGAGGTGCATTGGAAGGGCAGAAGACAAGAGTGTGCTGTTAACAAGACATTTAGGACATTTAACATTCATTAAGCGGCTCAATTTTGAGAAAAGAAATAAGAAGATCCTAGTCTGTACCTTCTCTGTTTTTCAAAAATAATATTGATGGTGCAGGTTTTTTTTTTTTTTTGAAGAGATGAGCGTGTAGGAAATTCTACAGTTGCATGGTGGATGGGTCTTGCAACAAAACCACAATCCAGAATATTTTGGATTCGGTTCCACAGGAAAATATTTGGGAACAAAGTTTAAACAAAATCATCCTAATAGTCAATGATGAAAACTATCCACACAGGACTAAATGCATTCTTTTTCGCCCACGGCACTTTATGTACATTGCTAACACCCGACATTTATGGTCCATTTATGGACATTATACATTTGTACATTCGCGCACATTTGCACTCACCCTGGACATTTCTGGACATTTCTATTCATTTCATTTTGCACACTTTTGCACCTTGTACATTTCTCCATATTTCTATATACATTGCACACTTTTCCATATATTTCATATTTGAATAGCCATGATTGTATATTTGTACAGCTAAGTTTTAAAACAATATATTTTTATATTTTATATTTTGTTGTTCTATTTTTCTCTGAAGTTTTTAAAAATTTTATTCTTATTCCATTCCCTAATTAATTTCGTGTTGATAATTTAGATTTTAAGGTCACAGGCGGTCGTATAAACATTTCACTGCATATCGTACTGTGTATGACTGTGTATGTGACAAATAAAATTTGAATCCATTTATTTAGTTATTTATTATATATTATATATTAAAAAGTACATTACACATATAAAAGAAAACTGATAGTTATATACTGTACAATATATTGTTTCTAATTATTTCTTAACATCCAGTTTTGTAGCTGGTATGAGGGAACTGACATTCGTGGAACACGACAAGAATGTGCAATCTTTTACATTCAGCCGTATTTGAGCTGAGATCCGAAGAACGAATTGCTGATTTTAAGAAAAGAGCATTCTAGAGCATTTAAAACACTCATTAGCACATACTGTATATCATGCTTTTTTTCCCCATTCCATTAAATAAAATCTTAGTTAAACATAGGAGTTTTTAATAGCAAGAAACACAACTAAAATAGTGCAAAATGCCTGTTTACAATTTGTAAAAAAAAAAACTCAATAAAGTGTCGCATATAACCAGAGCAGCGCCACGTCTGCCAGTGAACCGTCCCGGACAACTTTAAATGGACACGAATGCTGTAATTTTGCTGACAGCTCAAGGCTGTTCATTACAAGAAAAAATGTTTTCGTGGAAGCAGACGACTGAGTGTGTGTGCTCCTACTTGCTCGGGCAGGTTGCAAAAGGTTATCGTTTCCCAGCATGCTCCTGTGGCCAAACAAACCATCTCTGTTTGGACGGATGAGAGAGACGAGCGCTGGCTGTTGTTGTTGTCGTCATTATGTTGTTACAAACCGTGTTGTGATGGATCTGATAATGGACAGGTATTGGGTTTGATGACAACAATAATTTTCTGTGTGTGTGTGTGTGTGTGTGTGTGTGTGTGTGTGTGTGTGTGTGTGTGTGTGTATTCAGGCTCACCTGGTAGCAGCATTTGAGCAGAGTTTGGGCAACATGACAATCAGATTGCAGAGCTTAACCACCACAGCAGAACAGAAGGTAACCATGGTTTAACAGTTATTAACACTAAAGCACTGTGGAATTCACAATTCTGATATAGCATTCTATGGAAGGAGTCTCCAGTGTCAGAGCTGTGTGAAATTGTAAGTTTACATTTTCCACAATCGGAAAGTCTTTAGAACAAAGGGCTTTTCTTCTTTTCCTTTTTTCACTAACTTCACTAGCATCAAGAGAGAGATGTTAGTGATGGAACAAATATTTATACCCGCTATAACATAAAAAGTTACATGATTCATGGTAAGAATATTAAACATTAATATTAAATGTATCTGATCAGAAATATTAGATCTATATCTTCCGTTGTAATCTTTAAATAAGATAAGAGGAATAAAAGACTTCGGGACATGCTGTTACCGAGGAATTACTCAGCTTCCTGTTGGCATACGGCATCCCAATGGGGACATGCTAGAATAAGACATGTAGAAGGAAAAAAAAAAGCCTTTTATTGCAAGATCTTGCAAAACTCCTAGTGACTCATATACGTCCAGGTCGTTCTTTAATTAGGAGCAAAATAAGCATCATTAACAACACACTCACTCACACATTGTCTATACCGCTGTATCCTGTATTCAGGGTCGTGCTGGTTCTGGAGCCTTTCCCAGGAGACTTAGGGCACAAGGGGACGGGGTGGCAACAACAATCCTATGTAAAAAAAAATAAATAAATAAATAAATATATATATATATATATATATATATATATATATATATATATATATATATAAATCACAAAAGTCATATATAAACGTGTCTTAGTCTGACACTGACGCTGAGATTTAGTCATGTCACGTGTGCTAAACCGCTCTAAGAATACAAATATGTAAGTCCCGCCTTCCTCTTTGAAGTTTCTAACCAATCACAGACCAGACTGAATTTTTGCAACCAATCATAATGTAGAAGGCAGGATCTCTTAACCGTTCACAAGCTGCTTAAACGTCATTGTTTTTTAGATTGGCTCAGTAATCAGCACCTAAAACAATTCTACAGAAGTGCTTATAGCCTGAAGCTGAAATGTAACAATAAACAAATATCATGCTACGATTTAAGTCCCGGCTTTTTGTACTTGTAAATATGTCACAAGTAAATACTTGTAACGTATCATAATTAAGGAAGGCGGGATTTATTTATAAAATCCTAACTAAATGACTAACACCCTTGAAGCTATCTTTGTAATATATTGTAATTTTGTTATTTAATTAATAGAACAATCAACTAGAATGGTGTGTGTGCGTGTGTGTGTGTAGGACACAGAGCTGAATGAAATGAAGAAGACCATCGATCTGTTGAAGACGCAGAACACCGTGGCTCAGGCTGCCATCAGCGGAATCATTAACACACCAGAGACACCGAGCAAAGGTTTAATCCAGTCGCATAACGCTTATGATTGTTTAAAGAAGGATTTGTTTTTTTATGTTCGTTTAAAGAAATTCTCTCTCTCTGTCTTTAGACTCTTCAGTCGGTTCTCCTCTCTCAGCACCAGCAGCAGATCTGCAGATCCAGCGGCAGCCCTCCTCGGACAGCGTGTCGAGCCTCACCAGTCACTCCAGCCTGGAGCTCGACGCCAACAGCAAGAAGAAACGGAAGAACTGGGTGAGCCTTCGTCACTCCTCCTGGCTCTTAGCCTCCGTCCTGTGTATCTTGGTGGTTTCTATAATGCGCATAACTACAGGGGTGTCTGTGCTGCACAGCTTGATTCCAGTGTGTGTACTTATTGTGACATGTTTCAAATCGATTTTGACGAGTAAGCCTGCTTGCACCAACATGTTCGACACTACTTGGGCTGTGCAATTAGGCAAGTGTCATGGCAAGCTGTTTTTTTTTCTCACTAACTTCACTAACATAAAAGATTACATTTCATGAGTGATACGAATATTAAACATTAATAATAATATTAAATATAATAAATTTGTTCTTGATCTTCAGTGGTAATCTTTGGATAATCACCGTCCTGTAAGAGGAATGAAACCCTTCAGGACTTGCTGTTATAAATTACTCAGCTTCCTGTTGGCCTACGGCACCCTGTGTGCATTATAATAAAATTTCAATATTCCCAATGATTAGGAAAACAAAATACTCAGGGTTGATCGATTAACCTTGAAGTCACTCTCAGACAGGCTGTTTTTAACATTTTTCTCTCAATAAGCAATTAGTTTAAACGTTCCTGATCTCAATGTTGAAGAATATAGTCATGCATATTATTTTTGCAGTAATTAAGCAGCTGTAGGAGTTACGCTGTCTTAAGTTGTGCATTTTTTCCCGATAGAATGTGACACACATGCTGATGCAACTGTCATCACCAAACTGGTCGTTTATACAAATATTATTACAAAAATATCACCATGCATTTGCATGAGCTATAATTAAATTCATTTATCACACAAGTATTACTAAAGGTGTTCGAGTCAAAACGGAACTTTCTGGTGAATGAAGGCGTAGAAACGATTGACACCTACGGACGTCTTCAAGCACAATATGATGATGAGCAGAAACAAACATTTGAATGGTGCAAACGTTTTAAGAAGGCTATAGGTGGCCCGGAGCGCACTGCGGTCCTTACCTTGCCTTGAGCATTCAACGCATTCCTGAAAAACGACAGATAACTTGTCGCGAATTTGCAGAGGAGACGCATCTGTCTGTGGGAACTGTACACACACTCATTCAGCAACCCAACTTAAACGTTATAGAAACTCCCCCACATGTTCCTGGGAGGCCAGGGTTTCACTCAGGCAGTCCGATACACTGTACTGGGAAAACTTTCTACCTCGATGGTATCCAAACACGAGTGAAACACTGGGATACGTGCATTAGTGTAGCAGGGGATTATATAGAGAAATAAAAATAGTGTTCTGTTATTCTCCACAATTCAAAAGTCCCGGTTTGACTTGAACGTCCCTCGTAGGAAGATTTTATACAAAGAAGGCACGTTTCTCCGACCTCAGCTGTTTTGTGGATCAGCAGCTCTGTTGTTAATCCTGATCTCACCATCATTCAGTGTTAAAATTACCCACGATGCATTTCTTTGTTCTAACGTCAGCTCTTAACGGCTTCACTTACAGTAAATGTAATATATTGAAGTTTTGTTTTTGTTTTGTTTTTTTCATTTTCTCTGTGCTCACCTCTCATCGGATAGGTTTGCGAGGTAAGTTCTTGCGCATGGCTCATGGCACTGAGATGTAGATCCTGATCGATTACTCACCGTCGAGCTGTTTGTGATTTCGACAAGTTTGGGCGGTTTGATGAAATGCAAAAAAAAAAAAAAAGAATCCTTCTTGCGACCTATGAATCCAGTTTTTATGCAACATGAAAACCAGGTGTTGCAATAGTGCACCGCGCGATACATCTATCAGTATGAACAGAGTTATATATAAGTTCTCTAAACTTCTTGGTTTAGGAATATTACAGTTACAGAATATTGCATGCAGTTTTAATTAGAGACTTGTTTTCTCCCTTTCAGCTGCGCAGCTCCTTTAAACAGGCCTTCGGGAAGAAAAAGTCACCGAAGACGCTCTCGTCTCATTCGGACGTCGAGGAGATGGACGAGTCCTCGGTGCCCTCGTCACCCAGGTTGCCGTATGGCTGCCACTCCTCTGGGACGTCATTGCTCAGACACTCACACTCCAACTCACTGTAAGACGTCCTCCTCACACATACCAGGGCTTTTCAGCTTTCAGGATTTAAAAAATAAAGGGAATAAAAAGCATTTTTGACATACAGTATATAGTGCCCCCTAGTGCTCTATAACATGTATTACAATCTTTAAATGTGGGTTATCCATGATGTGGTATATTGTAATACCAGTGAAATTTCCACCAGCATCGATTATTAAGTCTCACAAACTTTGAACTGTAGTGTGTTTAACACAAACAAGCAGCATGATTAACATGTATATCATCAGCAAAACCAAACTATATACTGTCAGCTGAGGATTATATATGCAAATGTAAAATTGGTGTTGTATTGTGCATGTGTGTGTGTGTGTGTGTGTGTGTTTGTGTGTGGGTGGGTGTAGCCCTGTCCTTTCATCGCTCTCCATATATGGAAATGGTTGGGGCCATAACAGTGCTCCCATCAGGACCAGCTCTCTGGCACGGTAACAGAGACTAAAACCAAAAATAATAATTAATTAATTACAAATTTTAATCACAAAATGATAAACGTCTGCGGTTTATAAATCACCAGAGCTTCAGTACCATGCCATAGCATGCACTCCAATGATGACTCACTTCACTGCAAGCTTGCATAATAAAGCACTAGGACGTGTCTCTTATTCTAACGCTGCTCAATAATCAAAGTGCAGAAGTGAACACATTTTTGAGCAAAGTTCTGAGTGCACTACAAGCTCTTGGGGGGCATTTCATACATTCCTGAACTGTTTGTAGAATTGTCCGGAATTTAAAATCTTCTTGGTGCCATGACTTTCATCACATGACCCACATGATTACAGATTAGCTTCAAAATCGTACTTATGAATCACAGAGGACTCTGACGACACTACAAATCATGCCAAACTCATCTGGAATTGTCAGGAACTGTCTAAGAACTGTCAAGAATTTGCCATGAATTGTTAAGACTTGTGAAAAACTGCTATGATTTTTCACCTGGATACATGTGTTTAAACACCTGTGACTACAGAAGATATGAACCAAAAATGTCATCATGCACAGTGTAGTATCTAATAAAGCATAGCGTTTAGTAGTTGAGTCGACAGGACTGGATTAAGCCGTTTTTGCAGACCTGCTCCACTCGATATGAGACATCAGATAGCGACAGCTCAAAGTTCTCCGAGGAATTTTGTATATTTTTTAACTCTGTGATCTATTACGAAGAGGGCCAGATAATCTACGAGGTCTACTAACCACTCACAATAACTACAGTCTGCCTTCAAATAATTCATTAAGGATTGCTCTGGGGATTTTGGATCAGTGACTACATTTCGAAATTTCAGACATGGTCGACAAGTTTGTTGCCTGAACAAGTTGTTACAGAAGACTGAGGGACCTCCTGATTGTCTCGCTATGAATTTCAAAGATCTCAAAATGGTCGACTGTCAGAAAGTCCCCTTAGACATAAACACACTACAATGTTATAACGTTATTTTGGTAGGATGGAGTGAAAATCAGGGAAATACTGTACCGGCGCTCCTGGTGTCATGTGATCATTAAGGTTCGGAAAATATGAAATGATGTTGACTAAGGAGCAATACCGAACAATTCATAATTGAACTTTTTGTTTGTTTGTTTGTTTGTTTGTTCGTTTGTTTGTTTATGCACCATTTTTGTATCCTTCACCATCTAATTATTGAGAGTTCATTTGACTTACTAATATACTGTATATTAAGTCTGGATGATTTGCATAATTACATGCACTAATTGTTTGTCTTCGATTGAATACTAACCACAGTGCTCGGAGTATCAGTGTGCCAAGAGGTCGTGCTACATGGCTGCTGTATTGTTTGTGTGTGTTTGTACTCTGTCTCTGATGTATCTTTGTTTTGTGTGTGTGTCTGTGTGTGTGTGTGTGATCCAGGATCTCAGAGTGTACAGACTGTGAGACGGAGACGGTCATGCAGTTGCGCAGCGAGCTGCGTGATAAGGAGATGAAGCTGACTGACATCAGACTGGAGGCTCTAAGCTCCGCCCACCAACTCGACCAGCTCCGAGAGTCCATGAACCGCATGCAGGTCAGTTAACTTCCTTCGGCCCACATCGCACCATCGTGTCCTTGATTATTTTCCCCTGACAGCACACTCCAGGATTTATTATTAATCTAGTAGTTCTCGGGGGAATACAGACATGACAGGTGGGCGCAATGAATGAATGGAAATTAGTGGAAAATCATAGGAAAGTACCTATTCTAATTCATGCTTTTCTTTATTGACAATGAAGATCGTACATTTAAAACAAAATCACATACAGTGGAACCTTGGATTACGAGCATAATTTGTTCCGGAAGTGGGCTCGTATTCCAAATCACTCGTAAACCAAATCATCATTTCCCATAAGAAATCATGAAAACTCAAATTATTCATTCCACAGCCCCAAAAAATAAATACAGAAAAATAATTAATACAATCTATAAAATGAAAATAAAACAAATTAATCTGCACTTTACCTTTAAAAAAACTACAAATAAATCCTGACAGATAAGTGTTTTCGTTGGTGCGCGCAGACGCCGTGTGTGTGTGTGTGTGTGTGTGTG
>QMIH01000049.1:239973-258797 GCA_003987875.1 Clarias batrachus
TGTGTGTGTGTGTGTGGAATTAGCCCCTTCCCTCGCCTCGTTTTACACAGTTTAAGATTCACAACAAACACACACACACAACGGAAACACCGTTTTAACAGGAAAAAAAGAAATCTTTCTGAGACTGGCATGAGCGTATATTAACAGACTCAAGGAATCACTTAAGTTTCTAAAGGAATCACTTAAGTTTCACAACAAACGGACACACAAACAAACACGGAAACACAGTTTTAACAGGAAAAAAAAAGGAATCTCTCTGACCTGGCGTGAGCGCATACTAAGGGAATCAATGCTGTAAAGTTAAAAAAAAACAAAAAAAACAAGCACCTTACCTTTGAAAAGAATCGCGACAGAGCAGAGTTTCTGTGTGTTTGTGAAGCTGGGGAGGGGGTGAAAAGGGGAGAGAGCGTCTGTGTGTGTGTGTCAGTGTCAAATTGCGTGCGCACGAGCAGAGTTTCTGTGTGTTTGCGAAGCTGTTGGGGAGGTGAGAGAGTGACGCTCGGGGTCAAAATTAGAGTTGCATGTGTGAAGCATGATACTCGGCGCTCGTAAACTAATACTGTAGTTAATGCTCTGTTTCCGAATAACAAATTATTAAAAATCTTTGCTCGGTTTGCGGAACACTCGTAAACCACGTTACTCGCAATCCGAGGTTCCACTGTACAATGAAATGGATCATTTAATACAAGCAAATTAAAATAACATCAGTTGGGGGCCGGGAGAAAAAGTGAAACCATAGCGCAACAATACCGGTTTAACGTCGGCATGTTAATTGCAATGGTACAATATAAGGAAACTTCTGGAATTATATATGTACAGTAATTATCATTCATTCCAATGTGTATGCTGATGTTTCTGTATTTTAGTTTTGAAAAAAGTATATTTTATCAGGTAGTACTAGTCTGGCATTTCTAGTTTCCAGTGTGGCAACAAAGTTGCTTTTTGAGCCTTCAGACGCTGAACAAAAGGGAAGATCAATAGCGTTCTACGCGTCTTGTTGGTGTGCGGCATTTTGCGATGATCCCTAAATCATTCGTTGCGCAGTAGAGATTAATGGGGTTTATGCTTTTATGCTTTCAAACGGTATATATATAAGCGCTTAATCGAGAAAAAGGCAGGTGTAGCTTAAAGACAGTGTAGAGAGGAAATATATGTATATGTGGGTATCTTATTTGAAACCGGGTCAGTAGTGTACGTAATGGGCATAATAAAATGGATAAATCCATAATAATGGATGCATTTGTTACATGCACCACAAAAAAGCACTATCAGCCTAATAACCCAAAAAGTCAGCCGAAAAGAAACTATGATGACGCTTGGATTCATGGTGGGAATGGTGGGGGCAGAGGAGAGACCCTTGTGTGTTTTGTGCACCCCCCCAAAAAAATTATGTATACAGATACAAATAGGTATTTGATCTGTTTTGAACTTGGTGTTATTTGATATTATTAGTTGAGAAAGTGACATTTTAATAAACAGTAAACTTGGCCGATTTCATTATCATTTTGACAAGTGGGGCTTGAAAATTCGCCCACCCCCTTAAGTGGGGAATGACAGAAAATGTTTGAGAACCACTGTATTAATCAAACCTTTAAAAAATGGTGTTATAGTCTCGGCTCATCAGCAATGAATTGTCAGTAACCATGTGAGTTTGTAGTATGGTGTTTTGAGTCTTGTTTGGTGTGTTTGTGCAGGTGGAGATGGAGAAGCTGAAAGTGGAGAATGAGCGTCTGAGAACAACCACTAGGGGGAGCTGCAGCCCAACCACTTCTCAGGCACCTGTGTGTCCTTCAGCCGTGGTCCTGTCATCTCAGTCAAGTCTTACAGAGTCCACCAGCTTAGGTGTTCACATACACACACACACACACACACACACACACACACACACACACACACACACACAGAGTGAGAAGGACAATGTGTTGTAAATGTCTCCTTTTTTTTTTTATACATACTGACTAAGTGTGAGGCGGTACAGTGGACTAGTGGTTACTTCCAGGGTCCGGGTTCGATTCCCGCCTCAGGGTCTGTGTGCATGGAGTGTGCATGTTCTCCCCATACATGGTGGGTTTCCTCCAGGAGCTCCGGTTTCCTTCCACAGTCCAAAGACATGAAGATTAAACTAATTGGCGTACCCTAGTGTGTGAATATGCGTGTGAGTGTGCCCCGTGTGTGTCCCCCCCGTGACCCTGTACAGAATTAAACGGTGTAGATGATGTGAGTGAGTGACTAAGTGTATGTGTGTGTGTCTTTGTGTGTACTCTCAGACATGCTGCTGGAGGACAGTGGAGACGGAGGCTCTCGTAAAGAGGGACATGTTAAGGTGGTAGTGAGTCTGGACAGAAACCCGGCGTGGAAGGAGGTCTGATTTTTTTCTTTATCTCTTGATTACACACAGAAATTATCTTCAGCTTTGGTCTAAGATTTAGCACATAAATTCAAACAGCACCTGATACAAGCAGCTGCAGTAACTGTCATTTATAAATAATTATTCTTAAAGATTCAGCAGGAGGGCCTCCGAGTGGCACAGTGGTAAAGCGCTCGCCCTATCATCTAAATCACTAGTTCGATTCCCGGGTGATGCCGTAACCTCTCACAGCCGGAGGTCTAGAGAGAGCCGATTGGCTGAGCTCTCTCAGAGGGGTGGGATGAGAGGTACTTAGTGCTCCCACGTTAATCACGGATCTACAGCCAATCAGGGCGTCTATGAGCTCTCGCAAGCGGAAGGAGCGGATAGCGCTGTCCTCCGAGTGTGTTACGCCGCCCCAACAGTGCAAAAAGATGCAGTCGGAGGAAACACGTGATAGTTTTCAGTCCTCCCGGCTGAGCAATATTAGTAGCCTTGAGGAGGAATTGGACACGACTAAATTAGGGAGAAAATCGGGGGAAAATCCCCCCCCCCCCAAAAAAAAAAAAAAAAAACTTTCTGGCTGGAAAGTTATCATCACTGAGTAACTAAATAGTTGTAGTTAGTTCAGGGGTTAAAGTTATTTTTCCTTTAACATGTCATTTCAGTATTAAGAAATGAATCCTTAAATAAGGTCAAAGAAAAACAATTCAATTTCATGATTTTTTAAATAAACAGAATCTTGACCACTAGATGGTGCTGTTTTGCTGATGTATTTTTCCCAGTTAGAGAAAGGGGGGGGGGGGACTTGTTATAAATCACGTGCTGCATCTCTTTACAGTGTCAACCAAATAAAAAGTCTATTAATGCTCCTAAATAATTAATAATTACTTTTTCTCAGTATAAAGTTATGAAATATATTATATGATATTCTTGTCTGAGATCGGACAGATAATTACTCGCTATACAGGACTGTGCAAAAGTCTTGCGCTCCCCTCATTTCTCGGGAACAAATGTTTTAAAATAAGCAAAACATGACGCAATATAGGGTTGCTCAAGACTTTAGCACAGCACTGTATATAATAAATCAATGAACATATGGTCAGTGACTGGCGGCAGTTTTCTGTCGGTATAGTGAACATTGGATTCTATTTGTGTGTGATGAAGGGTGCTGTGTGATCTACTGGTCAAAGTGTTTTAGCTTTACTTCTGCCTCTGGTCCTCACAGGAGTTCAGGCAACACGACTTCCTGATCGGCTGCATCGGCGTCAGCAGTAAAACTAAATGGGAAGTCCTGGATGGTGTCGTCCGCCGCCTCTTCAAGGTCCGGTTAACACCACCGTCTGCTCACTAGAAACCTCAGCATAATTATGATATGTTTTTTTTTTTATCACGTTTTTGTGTGTGTGTGGATCTGATGTGGGTTTTATGTCATGGCTGTTCTGCAGGAGTACATTATCCACGTGGATCCAGTCTTACAGCTGGGCCTGAACACAGACAGCGTGCTCAGCTACGGCATCGGAGACGTTCAGCGCACCTGCGAAGCCGACACGCCGGAGCTGCTGCCCTGCGGCTATCTGGTGGGAGACAGTGACACCATCTCCGTCAGGCTGAAAGGTGAAACAGGAATAAAAGATATAACTCTATAACTCAGTTATTATGAGTAGAATTTGATATTTATGGAAATATAGCCCAAAAAATGTTTCCTATGACATGGGATCTTCCCAACGTTGTCTTGTTCGGATCAATGGTGGAAAATTTCTTTACATCTTAGATCCAGCTTGTAAAAAAAAAAAAATGTTTTAAATTGGGAAAGTTCAGGGCGAAAAAAAAACTATATAGTTACATTTTTTTCTGTGTTGTCTGTGTGTCTCTGTAGGTGCTGAGGAGCACAGTGAGGATGCCTTGGTGTTCGAGACGCTCATCCCCAAGCCCATCTTGCAGCGCTACGTTTCTCAGCTCCAGGAACACCGGCTGGTCATTCTGTCCGGACCCTCAGGCACGGGGAAGAGCTTCTTGGCGGCGAGGTTGGCTGAGCATGTGGTGCTGATGGAGGAACGCTCCCTGAACAAACAGCTCATCACGTCTTTCAGTGTGGACAACAAGTCCAACAAGGTGGTACGGATTCAAAATCATAAAAAATATACAGTATGTAACTATATTAAGCCATAAAAGAAATATTTACACAGTGTGTTTAATTATGCACTCGTACATGTAGCTGTATACTGCACTGATTTGAAAACTACAAGGGCGTTCAGGTCAATCTAGGACTTTTGATGATACAGATTAAAAAACTTCTTTTATTTCTCTCTATAATCCCCGGCTACACTAATGCACTTATCCCAGTGTCTCACTAGTGCTTGGACACCATCAAGGTAGAAAGTTTTTTCAGTACGATCAGACTGCCTGCTTCACGTCTGAAGTGTCACGCTGGCCTCCCAGGAACTCACTTCATAGCCCTAACATGTGGATATGGCTTGGAGTGCGTTTAGGACTGTTTAGGCCTGAGTTCCTGTAATGTCCAAATGCGTGTGTTCCACAGGAGACACACACACAGGACCGACTGCAGTAGGCTCGGAGCCACCTCGGCCAGGATCGTCATTCACAGACACATGACCTATAAAACATTTGCACCATTCAAATGTGATACTGCAGCTAAGACTCTCATTACCGTACTGTGTTTGAAATCTTGTGTAAACATCACTCGGTTTTACGTCTTCATTCACTCGAAATTTCATCACAAGTCCCGGTTTGACTTGAACACCCTTATAACAAAGAGTCAGTTTGGTTAAGTTGGTAGATAGTGATGTAAAGCTAGTCAATATACTAAGATACATTCTATGATTTAGGAGTTGAAGCAGTTCCTGTCTAGCCTGACTGAGCAGTGCAGCAACAGCTCGCTGGTCGTGGTGGCACCTCGAGTCGTCATCTTAGAAAACCTGCATCATGTCGGCTCTGTCAGCGAGATCTTAAACGGCCTTCTGAACTGCAAACACCACTGCCGGTAGGTCCACCGCTGGTCATTCATTAACAAATTAAATTTTGCTTGTTGGTTTAAGAGAAATAAAATAATCTCTGCTTCTCATTAAGCCCCATCATATCATTTTGATGTTAATTCCTTTCCTATAACTGCATTTTGAAAATATTGTATTCCTTACATAACGATCACCCTGTGTATGTTCACAGCCCCTATATAATTGGCACTATGAACCAAACGTCATCATCCTCGTCCACCCCGAATCTGCAACTTCACCACAATTTCCGGTAGGATTTATTTACTGCATTGTTATTACACTCATTCAACAGCCTGATCCTTTCCTACTTGCTGTATGTTTTATCTTTTATTATACACTGTAATTTCTTACATTTCAATTATTCCATATTACAATCTGTACGTTTCTCCCTAAGTGTCCACAAGAGGGCAGTGTCCTTCTACGCTTATAGCTTACAACTCATGCTACGTGGACAGTTATTAAATGGTGGCATATCTATGATTAAATGACATACAGTGGTGTGAAAAAGTGTTTGCCCCCTTACTGATTTCTTTTTCTTTTTTTTGCATGTTTGTCACATTTTTTAAAAATGTTTCAGATCAAATTTAAATATTAGTCAAAGATAACACAAGTAAACACAGCATGCAGTTTTTAAATGAAGGTTTTTATTATTAAGGGAAAAATAAATGCAAAACTAAAGTAAAAAGTAACCCCAACAAGGGGTGCAGGCCTTACTTGCCTCAGTTAAGGTGAGTGTTGATGACTCCACCAAGATTAAAGTTCCAAGATGAAAACCACTGCTGAGCAAAAAGAGCATAAAGGCTCGTCTCAGTTTTGCCAGAAAACATCTTGATGATCCCCAAGARTTTTGGGAAAATACTCTGTGGACTGACGAGACAAAAGTTGAACTTTTTGGAAGGTGTGTGTCCCATTATGTGTGGCGTAAAACTAACACCGCATTTCAGAAAGAGAACATCATACCAACAGTAAAATATGGTGGTGGAAGCGTGATGGTCTGGGGCTGTTTTGCTGCTTCAGAACCTGGATGGAAATGGAACCATGAATTCTGTTGTGTACCAAAATATCCTGAAGGAGAATGTCCGGCCATCTGTTTGTGACCTCAAGCTGAAGCTGCAGCAGTACAATGATCCAAAGCACACCAGCAAGTCCACTTCTGAATGGCTGAAGAAAAACTAAATGAAGATTTTGGAGTGGCCTAGTCAAAGTCCTGACCTGAATCCAATTGAGATGATGTGGCATGACCTTAAAAAGGCGGTTCATGCTCGAAAACCCTCCAATGTGGCAACAATTCTGCAAAGATGAGCGGGCCAAAATTCCTCCACAGCGCTGTAACCGACTCACTGTAAGTTATCGAAAACACTTGATGGCAGTCGTTGCTGCTAAGGGTGGCCCAACCAGTTATTAGGTTTAGGGGCAAACACTTTTTCACACAGGGCTATGTAGTCTTGGATTTTTTTCCCCCTTAATAATAAAAAAACTTTTTTTAAACTGCATGATGTGTTTACTTGTGTTATTTTTGACTAAAGTTTAAATTTGTTTGATGATTTGAAAAATTAAAGTAAAAAAAAAAAGAAATAAGTAAGGAGGCAAACACTTTTCCAATCACGTGACGTTTTTTATTTTACCCAGAAAGCCATAATGTGTCCAATTTTTTTTTTTACAATGTCCCTTTGAATAACAAGTCCTCAACCTTGATGATTTATTAACTTTGTGGCTTGTTTCAGATGGCTGCTTTGTGCTAACCACACTGAACCAGTGAAGGGCTTCTTGGGACGTTACCTGCGGCGAAAGCTTCTGGAAACCGAGATCAGCAGTCGCGTCCGTAATGGCGACCTGGTGAAGATCGTCGAGTGGATGCCGTGTGTCTGGCAACATCTCAACCGCTTCCTGGAGACGCACAGCTCTTCTGATGTCACCATTGGTGAGCCACTCAGATGAATCCTTTTGGGGAAATAATATGTACGAAGTGACGAGCAGGTTTTCACAGCTTAGTTCTTCCTGTCTACAGGGCCTCGCCTCTTCCTGTCCTGTCCCATGGACGTTGAGGGTTCTCAGGTGTGGTTTACAGACTTGTGGAACTACTCCATCATTCCCTACATGCTCGAGGCTGTTCGTGAGGGTCTGCAGGTAAAAACACATTTTGACTCATCCTTCGTACCTGCTTATTTTAAGTAACGTAATAACAACATTAAAATAAATCTGTGTGTTTGTGTCTGGGTGTGATGTAGCTGTATGGGAGAAAGGCAGCATGGGAGGACCCGTCTCTCTGGGTGTTAGAGAGTTACCCGTGGCTCCCGGGTCTCCAGCAGCTCCAATGTCCTCCTCTGCTTCAACTACGACGTGAGGACGTGGGCTTCGACAGCTTCCACAGAGAAGCCGGCACACAGGGCACAGAGATCGCACCAGACGGAGCAGAACACGACCCGCTGGTGAGACCGCGTCCCAAACTTTTACTATAATTATCTAGCTTTATTTTCAAATTCAGTATAATTATGTGATCGAGGGTTTTGATTGCTGATCAGAGGACCAGGGGTTCAAGCCCTGCCACTGCCAGTGCATAAGGCAAGGAAGATGGGTAGACATGTGACCATATATAATACTCAGTCACAGGGTGCAGGGCATCCTCAGTGCCAGTCCCAAGCCTGGAGAAACGGGTGGGGTGCTGCAGGAGGGGCATCTGTGCCAGTCACTTGCGGATCAAATCGTCCAATGTGGTGACAAACATATCCATGTTGTTTTCACTGCATTTTGCATTGTCAGTTTGACCCTTTGACCTCTCCTTCTCACCGTAGATGAACATGCTCATGAGGCTAAAGGAGGCGGCTCACTGCACCGGCCCACCCAGTGACGACAGCGACTCCCAGCAGCAACAGTGACACCCAGGACGTTCGCGATCCAACGGTGGAATCGACACTGTGATCAATATATCAGTATCTCCTAATCTTCCATGAAGAAAAGAGTTACAGCGTACAAAAAAGAAGAATCTGTGTAGGAAACATCCAGTAGCACTCCAGGAGCTCTGGATTGATTTAGAGGCATGAAGCAGAGTCGAGGCTACTACAGGTGGCTGTTGTTTTAAACACGCCCCCTCTTTGACTTTCTGTAACAGATCAGAACTCTTTAATATTGTGAACTTTGCAATCAGAAACAGCTCTTTGCCCTGAATATTGATTTCTGTAGCAATTTGCACTCCCAATTTTGTACACACAAAGTGCCATACAGCTGCCCTGCCTTCATAACTAGCCATCATGCTAGCTTGAAAATTAGCAAGTACAATCATGCGTTCGACGTGCCTCGAAAGTGGAATTACCCCATATTCAGCCACACCGCTTTCAATAATAAGAGGTGGAAGACCAAACATTTTTGTATTTGGTTGGCAGTAATGATTAAACTACATTTTCCTCCGCAAAACCGCAAACTGCTTAGTCACCCAGGTGTTTCAGATTTAACAAGCGAACATTTAGTGTAGGTCGATTCATCTCTTGGCCTTTTCTTTTGAATTTTCTGGTTGGATTTTACGAGTTTTGACCTCAACTCGGACGCAGCATGAATTTAAGATGTGATGTCCTATATAAACAGAGGATCCGGCTTTATTTTAAAAATTATTTGAAAAAATTTAAGCAAATTATAATACGGATTTTGAACATTTCAAGATTCCTTCAAGATTCAATTCAAAGACATTTATTGATTCTAAGAAAAGTTAGTCCAATATTTAAAGTTTTTTTTCCCCTGTTTGTTTGTATTTTTTTGTTTAATGATTAAAACCATTCCAAAGAATACAGTACATTTGAATGCACAGATTAGCCAAATTTGCAAAAACTGCCACTGCAGTTTTACAAAAAAAGCCTTGAACAACATATAAAATTGAGGTCTTGTGTGTTATTGCATCACAAATTATTAGAGCGCAAGTGAAGACTGCACAGCACACCAGTGTACTGCACCAGGCAGAATTTTAAGAATATAAATAATTTAAATTGCATATACGGTATACGACTAGCCATACATTTCTCAAAGTGGTTTAAAATATTTTGTTATCTGTGGAACCAACATATCAGCAGTTGTTTGTTTATGCACTTTGAAAGATTTTCGAGCGAGTAACTTTTTCTTTGTAAAAATCTATACACTACACAATTTTGTGTGCACACACTAGATGCCGCCATAACCGTGTTTCTTTTTCAGGGCAGTTTCTCAGGGCTGCCTATGTACTGCGTGACTTCTTAAGTTTTCAGAAATGCAATTCATATATGCAAAATCAGAGTGCATATTTAAAGGTGTTTTCTCATTTTGTGTTTAAACTCGACTAATATGTTACATGCACAATCAAGGAAACTGTATCAGATGGACTCGTCTGTGAGCTTCCATGCACAATATGGAACATCATAAACATATGTGGTGCTAATGCTTTCTAATTATTTCCTAATTACTTTTGTAACTACAGCAGGAATCATAAATGCTGGAAAAGTTTACACCAGTACACCACTGTTTAGCGACTTGGGAAACGTGGGACGCATTTGTATTTAGAGCCAATAAGCGAATAAATGCGAGTTCATTGAGGTAATCAGTACAGCTTTGTGTTTACATGAAAAAAGCGGCAGAGGAAAAGAAGGTGCTGTGTTATACCTCTCTAAACATGGTGTTGCTATTTTAATGCTGGAAAACCTCGAATCACTGATGCTTCCAGTAGAGTGAGAAATTTCAAACAATTTCAATTTCATTTTGCTTTAAAGAAACAGGTTTTTTTTATATTGGTAAAGATCTGTCTTCTCAATGTGATTGACAGTTTGATTTACAGTATCTACAGATCTTTTCCTCACCTTCGGCAAAGCTCATTTGTTTTGTGAAAACAGTTCAATATATGGGCCAGAAATATATAAAGCCTAAAAATGAAGAAACCACCCAGATCCATTTATATAAATATTGCAGAAGAGTATTTTTTTCTTAGTTGATAACCACAAGATGATTATTACAGGTCTAGAAGCACTTTCAAAAACTGCAAACTGCTCCTTTAATCTTAACTAATTTCCCGAGACAGTGATAACTCCCTGTTTTTTTTTTTGTTGTTGTTGTTTTTTTAGTGAGAGTCTCTTTTGTTTGAATGGAGAGCATGATTGTGTGACTTGATTATGTGAATTGCCAGCAGAGGAGAAAAGGAACTCTTGTTTTATGTCTCTGTACACAGAAGCACTTTGAACATACACACACACAGAGCAGACTTTGGCACTCTTTTGCCTAATCTAAAGCCCTCTGAGCCGGAGTGATTTGCTTTCTGCAGGGCCGAGTGCCGGCGTGTCTAGTGGCCCGAACCGGAGAATTATCTCGCCGTGCATTTTCACGCAGTTTCAAAGGAACACTCTGCACCGCTTTTGTTTAGACGTCTGCACTTTGTTCGCTCTTGAAATGAAGGTTCTCAAGCTTTCATGTGACGCACGACGTCGGACTTGTGATGCAGAGCTTTTCTCAACGGACCTTTGGATTAAAGAGACGCTATGCAATTTTTTTTCTCTAGTAGTTGTGGTTTCTTATAATGACGCATTGTTGAGTCTACCATTTGGTTAAAGATTCATTATTTGTTTTTAAATACATTGCTTTTTCATGTTTAGATGATAAATGTAAGAGGGAAAACTATGCTTGTAAAAAGTCTGTGAAATATCCTGAATGTTGTAATGCCATATTTTTGGTTTTGTGTATTTTCACATGTACAGTATGTGTGTAAATTTTAAACCGTGTACCAGAAATGGGACATGTTTAAGCTGTTCCTTAAAGTAAACAGAGTAAATGATGTACAGATGACTTTTCTATCACATTGTACAGGTTATTTAGTTATAGTTTTTGGGGGTCCTTGGAGAATAAAGATGATTGCTCTCTCATTATATGTTCATTACTCAGTGTCATTTGTACCTTATGTGATAATAAATTGGATTATAATATTATAGAGTGATGAGAAAATCTAAAAAGTGATTTTTTTTTGGTTATTCTGAAAATACATAGGAAGTTTATATAATTAAAAATATTTTAGAAAATGTATAAAAAGTTACAAATAATAGAGGAATGTGTTCTAGTCCTAAACAGACTTTTAATTTTAATTTGATTAAGACTTTTGATTTAAAAAAATTGAAATTATTTTGTATTCGCAATGATTAGGACTTTTTTGTTGAATTTTTATAATTTATTTATTTTATTTATTTATAAAATTTTTGTTAATATATACAATTTTTGGCCCAAGCATTAATTGACTGAGTGCTCAATTATATTATATTATATTATATTATATTATATTATATTATATTATATTATATTATATTATATTATATTATATTATATTATAATTTCTGACTCTTTTTAAAGTTTTTGAGTGTGTAGTATTTAGGGTGAACTTAATATTCACTCACTATATGATTCATATAGTGATACATCATTTTAATGTTTGTGAAAGAATTTTCAAAATTTCAAATCTCACTCAAATTTTTCTTTGCCTTTGGATTTTAATATGCAAAAATATTTTTTTACCCGAGTATATACATTTCATCCTTACAAACTTCACAAACATACAAAATAATATAAGAATTTTAAGTTATACATTTAGCATCTACATAGTTTAGATGGAAAATCTAAACAGGGTGGAAAAAATCTGCAAGAAAGGCATAGGAATCTTGTTCGGTTATAAAACGTTCCATAGAAAATATTCCAAAATACATTCATACAAAATAGTATACAAGACGTTATGACTGCAAAAAACGCAGCCACAGTAAAGGCCATTAAATTAGTAGCCTGAATGTTTAAAGTTTTCATCATCGGGTTAATTTCTGGACAGCAATGTGGTTAATTAATAATAGATACTCGTTGGTAACATGAGCAACAACAGCCAACAAGAGCAAAAACACATCTGTCATGGTCGTAACATTTTAAACATGTTTTTAAATCTTAATACTGATTCATGACACTTATTAAGCATCTGCTCCTGGGTGCCAAAACTTTTCCAGAGGGGCTGAATGTCTCTTAGTTTGATTAAGTCTAGCCCCCAGTAGGTTCTACCGTATTCTGGAACTGAGGATTAATTCAATCCCAATCACAGTCTGTCTTAGTTTTTGTGTGCAACTACGATACGGTGATTTCTTCATCGTCTGATGACTCTGAGTTCTTGCTGGAACGTGACGGAGACCTGATGAACGAATCTGGACCGTGTTCGAGATCTTTGACTGTGTGAGGATGGTAGAAGGCACCATGTGAGCTGTCCCTGTCAAGATTCTCGTACTTTATCCCAACGTCGCTGAGATCGGGGTTAGGGTTCGTCTTCGTTGGCAGGGTTTGTTCTCGACAGCCGCCTGAAGACAAAAGTTCTCGCTCTTTGGAATTCCGCCATTTCATTCTTCGGTTTTGGAACCATATTTTTACCTTGAAAAATTGTAGATTTTAGAATTACACCCCAAACAAAATAGAAAAAAAACTTCGCTAGCTAGCTAACTTTTATCTCATGTAGGACCTACCTGAGAGTCTTTCAGGCCGAGTTTCGTGGCCAGCTTCTTCCTGTCTGGTTTGCTGATGTACTTCTGCTTCTGAAACATTTTCTCCAAAGCTTTGCGCTGCACATCCGAAAACACGGCCCGCCTCAGCATCCCTCTCCTCGGCTTTCCCCTTGCTGTAAGTGGCCATGAGAAGGTTCCCGGTATAGGAACCACTGAGTTTGAAGCTGTTAAAAAAAGAGGCATCATTGAATCTGTCAGATAGAGACAGGCAGATGTATACAAAGTCAATTCTTCCTGCTCTAACCTTATTGAAGGGGATCCATTTGAGTGGAACGAGGCAACTAATTAGCACATTTGCTAGGCTCCCCAAAAGCATTGGTATGGTAAAAAAGGCCGAGTAGCTATTCAGTCTCCTCCGGTGGAGGATACAAAGCGCTAATGAAGCGTGCACGGTAATTGTGTAGTAATGAACTAACTGAAAAAAGGCTTAAGACAGGCCACTAAAGCCATATATTATGGCGACAAAAAAGGGATTTACACTTCGAAACTAAACACAATTGCATGCCAAGATCATTTGGAGAATACTGATGGCAGGGATTTATTTTAGCCTTATACCAGCCTATTCCAAGCTATTTTCAAAGGCTTATTTGCATCAGCTATAGGCTGAGTGATATAAACCTAAACCTACATTGTACAGCCTACAAAAGCCTGATGCTATGTTTTTCTTTTTCTTTTTTTTTTTAACCATTCATTAGAATCAGCAGGCCGGGTATAATGTCCTAAATAAATCGACTTACTCGATTTTATTATATTTTGGCACTTCAAGTACTTTGAAGATGTAGTCCATGAATGTATGAGCCTATAACAGAAAACAGACTGACTCTAAATGGTTCCTTTTGCTGCTTTGTCAACTTCATAAGGAAAAAAAAACAGACAAGAAACCAAGGCAAGCTAGCCATGATTAATTAAAATGATGACCAAAACGTTTCTATAATAAAATTCTAATTATCTTGGTGATATTGAGCCAAAAACATCTTTTTCCCTTTAATGCTTCTTATCCAGCTTTGCTGAAACACATTAAACTGGTACTATTCTTACTAGATCCTAGCTAATTTCTGTTTTTCGACCTAATCTCATCTGCTTCTAAAGAATTTTTTGAGACTCCTTAGTTTCCAATGAACATTAACGGACAGAAAGTTTTTGTTCGGTCTCTATGTCTGAAAGACAATGTACTCATTCTTTCTCTGGCACAAAACAAGTTTTGTTTTTGTTTCCAATTTATAAGGTTTGATTTTTAGCACTGAGTGTTTGCCTAAGTGCCCTATGAAGGCCTTGTGAGAAGATTGTAGCCCTGAATAGCGACTAATAGGGTATTAGTCCATGACTGGTAAATGCCCATCAGCAGTATTGCGTAAGGAAACACTGTGTGCATGTGTGTGTTGGGTGTTTGAGGGGGGCTGCTAAAGAGGATCTGACCTAATTGGTCACGGTGATGAAGGCATTGTGATCAACTGCAATCTTGACTCCCATGGTGATGGTAGAAAATCACAAAAAAAAAATTAAGTATCTTATATTGTGTGGTAGACCGTGCCAGTACTGATGTGAAGCAAAATCAATGCTCTGTTTCTGTGAGTCTATAACATACGCCTTGCTAAAAAATCATTTTTAATGAAAAAATACCAAATATCTTAATAAACTATTATCTGAATCATGATTATGAAGCTAGCGAGGTAGACAGCGATTTATAATCTTGGATATAGGAGACAGTTCTACACCTTCCTATATACATTACCATATAAATGCAGCATGTAAGCATACCTCTACATAGTTAAGGCTTAACATGTCAGTGTTTGACAGCTTCTAGTTACACCATGTGTGTGTGTGTGAGTGTGAGTGTGTGTGGTTTCCCTGAGGGAGCTGCCCTAATTGGTCACAGTGCTAAAAGCTTTGTGGGTGATCTGCGTTTGGCTCGGTGGGAAAATGGTTGTGATGAAGAGAAGGGACCCGCCTTAAATTTGGACCGTGAAAATCCGGACTAATTTGTAGATCAGGAGGACAAAATGTCAGCAGTCACTGCACTTTGCTAAACAGGGCCTTCGAAATTGGCGAGACACGATTTCACGATCACAGCCCTTCCGGAGCCCTGGTGCTGTCAGGAGCTAATTTGATAATGTCAGAAATGTCCTAACTGCTTTATCATTTTTTTTATTCAGTTCATTAAGTCAGTGTAAACATAATGAGTGAGTTACTGTATATCAAGAAATCAGCATCACCGAGGAACCGAGTTAAGTTGAAAATAGTATTTGTTAGGAGTACTGATAAGGGAAAAGAATGTAATGAAATAAAGAATAAAGTGACTCACCGGGGAAATAGGCGGCTCTGATGAATGGATGGAATGACGCATCAAAATAAGGGAAGGGGAAGTGTTTGGGACTCGTGCCATGCAGTGCAGGTGGAGAGGATGCTGGTAAACACAAAATAAATATCATAAACACACAAGAACAAAATCAGGATGTAGTGCACAGTTCACAGTTAGCAGTATTCTCAGAATAAAAATGTAAATTCTGCCTAATGAGTGAATTAAACATTTGTATGTATTCATGCATTTCTTTAACTTTGATGATGTGGTTCAGAACAAATGCATTTGTTACTATGTTTCTATTACAATATCTGTCATTTTTGTTTACTTAAAAAAACATATATATTCATTTGCTTTATTAATAAGTGGTTTATGCATTTGTTTAGTTATTTAGCAATATATCAAATATTTAATCGTCTGCATACAAAAACTGATTTGATTTATGTTTGATATTTAATTTGTTTTTTATTGTTTATTTAAATTGTAACATTCTGTATATAATAAAAAAACAGGTGTTATTTATTTGTCAACATTTATTATATTGCCTATTTAGTCTAATAAATAATCTATTTATTTGTTTCTTTTTTTTTTTCTTTTTTTTTTGTTACCTATATTTACACTAATTATGAACATTACACAGACTTACCGGTCCTGGTATCTGGCGCGAGGATGGCGTTCACTCCGAACTTCAGGTATCCGGGCTCGGTGTGTGTGTGCGTGCGTGTGTGCGGGCTCGTGCTGGTCTGCGGCGGGGAGCAGCTCCTGTCGGTACCGGAGGAAGCGCGCGCGGTCTCGGGGGAGCCGGGGCTCGCGGGCGGCGGGAAGCTCTCGCGGCCGATGCGCAGCAGGTCCTCCACGCGGAAACTGGACGGCGGCGTGAAGGCCGAGCGCAGAGTCCGCGGCAGAGACAGCAGGCTGGGGTACATGGCGGGAGGAGCGATAACCCCCGGCAACATCTCTGCACCGAGCTCACCGAGGACTCTGTACTCTACTATATATATATCTATATCTCTATATCTATACTATAATATCTATATATCTACTGTATATATATATATATATATATATATATTTACACCTCAAATAGAGTATAAATAAATATATAAAGGTATTAAAGATATGAAAGTTCGATAGAAGTAGATGGAAATGGCTGCGATAGAAGAACTCCAGCCTCTGTCTCTCTCTGTGTGTCTCTCTGTGTGTCTGTCTCTCTGTCTGTGTCTCTGCCTGTCTCTCTCTGAGGGGTTTTTATAGTGCACGGGCTCACTCAAGCCTTTTCAAGGCCCGAACAATGAAGTTCAGCAGAGTTTCTCCTCCCTGAGCTCTTTCACCCTCACACCTCTCACTCTCACACCTCTCACACTCTCACATCTCTCACTCTCACATCTGCGCACTGATCGGACCTGGAGCCAAACTGCAGTTATGACGCATCAGACTTTCATTCATAAGGCACTAAGTAGGGTCATCAAATTCATGAAGAAAGTGTGTGATGAGTTTATTTACACAAACACGCACACACGCACACACACATGGGGTATGGATCTTTTGTCAAGAAATGATCATTTAAAGCACAACAACAACAACAACAACAACAATAATAATAATAATAATAATATTTTTATTATTATTATATTGTTACTCGCAATTAGGTTTTATTTGTTTAATAGTGTAGACGTTTTTTTAATAAACGCACTTAATAAATATCGCGGAAAAAGGCGAACAAAAACGGACAAGTGCTGAAAATATTCCAGATCTTTAAACCCCTATACTCTGTAATATTACTGAATATTAATAATACTAATAATTGTAATAATAATAATGAGTTTGTAGTTACTGCAAGAAACCTGCACTGTTGTATATTTACTGTTTTCAGTGAATTTACTGTTTATATCAATTTCCGTTACTCGCACGTTTCTTAATTAGTGAATGCGTAAATTACAGACTATTTTTTATTACTGTTTATCTTTATTATTATGATAATAATAAAATAAAATAAATAATAATAATAATGCGTGGGCTGATGGTATAAAGCTTGTGACTAATGGCACTTCAGAGGGGATCCCCAAGAAAGTAAAGGATCTAACTCCGTTCCACAGATAGACGGAACAGATCTATCTATCTATCTATCTATCTATCTCTCTATCTATCTATCTATCTATCTATCTATCTATCTATCTATCTATCTATCTATCTATCTAAGTGTTTTTATGATGTTGGTTCCAGTAGGGTTTGTTTTAACAATCCTGTGCATGCAGCGCGAGGGGGGGTTTAACACGTTAAGCCTCGGTGGTGTGTGTGTGTGTGTGTGTGTGTGTGGTGAGATTAGAGCTGGAGTCGGAGAGCAGCTCTGCACTGACAGCCATTAAATCCATATTAACTCCACATTACACATTAAAGCCGGAGGACTAACGCTCCTTCAGGCTGATTCACTGCGCTGCACCTGTTCCTCCTGCTGCATTCTCACACACTCCTCCCCTCCTCATCAGCCTGTGCTTCCTCATCAGCCTCTGCTACCTCATCAGTCTGTTTTTTCAGGCTGTACTTCCTCTTCACCACGTATTTCCTTTCCATGCTGTACTTCATCACCGTCTTGTATTTCCACTTCATGTTGTATTTTTTTTTGATGAATGTGCCTGTATTCCCTTCTTAGGTGGTCCTTCGTCTTCACCTTTACTTCCTCCTCATCATGTGCTTTCTCATGTCCTCGGGATAACTTCCTATGCCTACATCTGAACTTTCTCCCCATTTTCATCAGCCTGTGTTTCCTCCTCATCCTGCTTCCTCCTCAAACCAAGACATGAATAACAAACAAACAAACAAGGAAACAAACAAATAAATAAATAAATATTTTTTGTAAAGAGTATATTCAGCATAAGAAAAATATCTTACAATGGTTTATTAGTCTTGCTTTCTTTCTTAATGTATACATAGTATATAAGTTACAGAGGAAATATTATTTTTCATCTTTCTAAAATAATTTCTTCATATAAAATTAAATTACACGAAATTATGTAGATTAAATGAATGGGAACAATTATTTTACAGTGACAGGCTGCAAAGTGCCTAAAGATGTGCCTCAGCAACAACCTTATTTCCCCCCTCGTCTATTCCCCTCAGTATTCAGCATCACCAGTAAACTAATCACTGGCCTGATCATCTGTCATCATCTGCACCTGTTTTTCACTGTTCATGATGTTTTTCTTTGCTTGAATGATTCATAGGTCATTGTGTCAGTCTATATATATATATATAATCCCTAAAAAATCATTTCAATGACTTGCGCATTGTGGAGTTTAAAAAGCATTCTTGTATTTGCAGTCTATAATGCAAATGCAAATTTTGCAAACTGAATCATGGGCTTAGTCCTAGTCTGAACGACAACACAATGCAAGGAGTCTATAATGCATTTAGGACCCTTGTGAGACTGACTAAATGATAGACTCATCTACATGACACAGTGCATTTCCACATACTTCTCTTTGGGCATTTCAAAATGTCACCATGTCACAGATCAAAATCCCTGACAATGCCTGTTCTTCACCTCCTCATAGTTACCTCTATCTTTTATCAGCTTTATAGTCATTTCATACTTGACATGATCAAAAACATAGAGGTGTTCATTTGACCCAATTATATATATA
>QMIH01000049.1:258837-340138 GCA_003987875.1 Clarias batrachus
TATATATAAATCCATGGGAAATGCCTTCACCTCTAAACAAGCTGACCTTTATTATCTGTTGAGCCATTGTTGCTGGCTCTTCATTTGCACATTGGAATCTGAGAGGCTCGTTGTTTTCACATTTTATGATGTAATAACATTAGCATGTTGTGTTTAATTTGCAGCTTCTTAAAATCCCTGGGTGATTCATTACGCACTTTATAAATTGTAGAATTGCTTCTTTTAAAATTACTTGGTTATCCAGTTCAGTCCTTTTATAGCCCCAATTATTTTTAATTCACATAATTTACATTAAGAGGTTTACATCCATGATGTTTTTTTTTTAAATCATATATAAACTACACAAGAGCATGAACAACATGCAAATGTTGCACAATAATATGTTTTCCCCTCATTTGAATCTTTTAACGTTACTCCTGAAAGCTTCATCCAAGTGCCCACCACCTGGCAGGTTCTGGTGAAGGAAGACAAAAATGAAAAGAAAAATCATGTAAATGTCAGCAGTTAAATAGTGTTTGGGGAAAGCCGTAGCGTTGCCACGCGGTCTCAGAAAGGGCGAGATTTTTGTGGTTGTCAACATTGCTTTAAATTAAGGGCCTACGCTGAAAAGACGATCGCGTACTGCAAAGAAAACGAAACCCGGGTCATTCTAACCTGAGGCATTCTTCTTTAGTACGACTTTAATAGGAGAAGCGTTTGGCAAAGCCACTCAATGAGAAATGGGACACACACACACACACACACACACACACACACACACACACACACACACACACACACACACACATACACAAAGTACAGCCTTTTTTGGTAAGGAGAGCTTCCCTATTTAAACCTGTGAAGGCCTGTTTAGGTCCATCAGCACAATCACCTGCTTTGTTTTAGACCTGAGCAGGGGAAAAGCACCTTGTCGAAAGGCTGCCATTGAGGCGGGCTGATGGGTTGAGCGTGAGTTCGAGGCCTGGGGCGTTGGCGTTCGTAAGGAGGAGTAGAGCTTGTTCTCCATGTGCTTGAATAGGGGGACGCTAGCACCCGGTGGCTTGGCCAGCATTGATGCGTTTTAGCCGAGTAATCGGATTGTAAGCGAGCCGCGGCATTTGTGTCAGTTCACATTTCGTCAGAGCCATAATAAGCATGGTCGCGGCTCAGGCACCGGCCATTGAGAACACGGCTTGCAATTCATTGTCGCAGAAAGGCAAAGCCTCATTTAATTCAAATATAATTCTCACTCGAGCATTTACAGATCGCTGTATTTGCATAACAGCGAAGAACTTTTGCCTTTTCAGGGTGTAAGTATAAGAGTGAGTAGGGCCTAGTGTGTGTGTGTGTGTGTGTGTCTATGTGTGTGTGTGTGTGTGTGTGTTCCTTTTCTCCACATTCCCTTGCTTGGAAGCAATATGGAGAAAATGTAAGCAAAAGTGGGAAGTAAATGGGTTTTCTCACAGGGATAAGCAAACAGGGGGGAGAGAGGGAAGCCACACAATAACATTTAGCTTCTTTCCCGTTGAAGGAGCAGCACTAAATGTGCAATGGCAGTGTAATTGGTCTTTAATGATGTGAACTGTCACACTATGCCATTTCACACACAGCCCACATTATTAGGCTTTGTTCGCTGTTTTCAAAGTCTCATCTGTGCTGAATTCATTCATGACTCTATTCTGATTCCAGGAAGCACTGATATTTATTATGACATATGTATAACGGTTGTAATCACGTACTATGGATGTTAATCTTTTTAAAAAGTGATTTTTTTTAAGTAGAAAGTTTTATTTTTCAAACTAAATATTTTATTAATGTTTAATACATGTATTAATATGTAATGATTATTATCATTAGTAGTAGTAGTGTGTTCAGTTGATAATAATTAAGTCATTCTTAATAAATCTCAATATTTCTGTTAAACTAAAGAAAACAATATGAATTATTATAAACTTTACATATAATATAATATAATATAATATAATATAATATAATATAATATATATTAAATAAAAAAATTTTTATTCATCTTTTTGAAAATAAAAATATGTTTTCACAATAAAAATACAACGAAAATAAAGGAAAGCCAATAAAATAAGATGCAGAGTTACAAAGAAAACTAAATAAATTGTTACATTAGCCTTATTCTTCTTGCCCACACATCTTACAAATCTTATAAATAAATAAATAAATAAACAACAACAACAACAACAACAACAACAATAATAATAATAATAATAATAATAATAATAATAATAATAATAATAATAATAATATTTTTATTATATATAACAACCAATCATGTTAAAATGCACTCTAACACACATTTATAACACACTCTAGGATGAATTTAAAACATTTAAGCATTCTGCAGTTTTCTTATGCCTAACGTAGATCTCTACACCTGAGTGTTTCAGAAAGAATTCAGAGAAGCACCTCTTTATGGAGCTAAGAACCCTTAACTGTTCAAAGATCTTTTGAAGAGCCCTTTAAAGGTTATTTTATTTTCCTAAAAAAATGGTGTGTGGGGGGGGGGGTTGCATTTTTTGACTGTTTCCAATTTGTGTATTTATAGAATTTGGATTTCTCAATATGGCCAAAAACGCGGAGTTCCTTCTGCGACTTTAAGTGGCTCTTAAAACTTAGTGATTTGCTGCAATATTGCAGAGAGTTGTTACCTGCAGGACTGTTTTACACCATCATTCGAAAACCTTACATTTATGCTGTATACAGCAGTTTATTACAATCATACATTACATTTATGCTGTATACACCAATCATATTAACAGTTTCTTTGATTTATCCCTCTTATCTCCATACGCCTTACGTCTTAAAGCCATAACACATACTGTATGTGTCCTAATAAAAGGAACTCGGAAAAATAGCATCTGCGTGCTAGAGCTTTTCTCCTAGAATTCATTCGCCATAAGTTATAACTCTTACGAAGGAAATGTGTGGGTAAAAAGTGCGTAAATAAGCAAGAGCTGCAGTATGTAAGACTAAGCATTGTGCTGTCCAGATTTATGAGATATCTGTTTTAAAACTTGTGCGGCCCTTTTTGAAACATAAGTCATAAAATTATGCGTTATGACTTCCTAGGACTTTCTCGAAACTGAATATGAATGCTTTATGACCCGTAATATTCACAATTACTCAACCATATGGTGACCAAGACAGCTGCCAAACTAAAGTGTCTGCTGCCAAAGTCGTTTCCCATCATTGCTGTAAAACAATGGTTTTTGGACAGGAAATGGTGGGAAACTACTTTGTAGTTTCCCATCAATGCTGTCTATAAAACAATGCTTTCTGGACCAAATCTACGGCCTAGGCTTTCATTTTTTATCCACCTTCCTCTTCAGAACTGACCTCATGGCTTTTTCCAGTCAAGGAATGAGAAGCGGTGTTAATATCGGCAGGCTGGACCTGAAATTAATCCTAATCTCCTCCTGTGTGTGGTTGTGCGCTGCGGGGTTGAAAGGCATGGGCCATTATCGGCAGGGGTGCTCTCGCTGCCTCTGGGATCTCCTGCGCTCGGATCACTGAGAAGATAATGCCCAATCCGACAGGAATGCCCACAGCGCTGTGCTTTCACACACACTTCCTGTAGCGGGCCTTGATATTGGCTTCCAACCCCTTCAACTCTGGGGGGAAAGAGTGGCAACAAGCTGCTCCTGCTCCCCAAAGCCTTGTTTCTTCCATACATCAAAAGGTCAGCCACTTCACCATGTCTGTGTGTGCAGGAGAGATTAATGTTAATCTCCGCGAGCAATATTTCCTCAAGAGGGAAGCCGTAAGCTCAACAGGTGCATATGTGATCCAATCAGCACCGCTGTCTTATTTGATAGCTTTGATCGCGATACCACGAGTTCTCAAAGGTATTGAAATCATTTGCTAAATAATTCCTAATATTTAATTTCGCAGGAGTCCTACAGCTCTCTCTCTTGAAAGATTATTAACCAGGAAAGAATAAAGAGTTCACCGAGCAGAGTAAGGCACAACGCTTTAAAAGTGATGGCAGAGGATGAAAAGAAATGGAAGGTCTTCAGGTCTTTTCAGGGACTTCATGAAGTGAAGAACAGCCACACTGGACTAAGGGTGATGTTCTCCTGTCCACTGATGGGCAAGAATGAGGGCTGGAAGGTCTCCCGGATTTTAGCAGGACGTATTGAACTCTGGGATGCGTTCTCAAGAGTGTCTTTGAAAGCCTACTATTTATTCAGACCCCTGTCAGAGGTCCTGATGAGACCCGAGGTGAAGTCAACCTAAAGAGCCTTCCAAGAGCCTCAGTAGAAAACTACGCCATGGACTGTAGACTGAGCGGAGAGAATGGCACGGGCACCATTCCACATGCTATAAGATGAATTTATAGTTCGTCTTAAGACAGAGAATAGGAAAGCCGAAGGCCTTTGCATCAAGCTTTGCACAAAACCCATCCATGAGTAAAGAGGCCGTCGTGAGCACTTGGCCTGCCCAGCTGCCTTGAAGTGAATGGGGTTTTTCTTTTTGAGGCCATTCACTGCTTTCTGCCCCTCTGCATACAATGTAGGTGTTACAGCTCAAAGAGAGATAGAGCGAGAGAGAGTGCAAGAGAGAGAGAGAGAGTCACAGAAATGGAGCCTCAGCTTCTTGAGTGACCATCTCGAGGGCCGTTTTTCATTCTCAGTCAGTCATGAAATCATTCCTCCTTCAGATGAGGAGGGGTCCCGTGCACAAAGGGCCAAGGGGGCTCCCAATGACCTGCCTAACATTTTTATGGGACCTTTTCTACCCCCAGATACTAAATTTGATTCTGAATAAAACATGGATCTCCCTCCGTTGCTGTGTCTGTGACTTGGTGTTTTGGGGTATTGTTCAAATGTGTCAGGTATGAGCTACTATTTTTCTGGAGATACCTTCAATCAGGAGAAATCCCCCCCTGCCTCCCCCGGCCCCTTTTTTTAAAATTATCTACTTTTAGCTATCGACGCGCTTCCCTTATCACTCAGTGGACTTGTGACAGAAGGAGAGTCTTTGAGCAGTCTATAACCCTCACTGCAAGAGAGGTGAATCTAAAGACTATTAGTGGCAGGAGGAACACAAAAGGGACTGATGGGGGAAGCTGTTAAAAAAGAAGATGAAGAAGATGAAAAAGATGAAGAAGAAGAAGATGGAAGGCCCTCTCCCTCCCCTTCTCCCTCGTTTTTTCGAGCAGGATACAAAGATTAAAAACTTTCGTTTTAAGACTTTGCTGTATTCATGGAGGGCAAAGGTCATTAGCATAGGGGTAGATGGTAACCCTTAGTGGTGCAGACACTCCTTTTTGTGTCTGGTTGGGGTTTTCGTGACCGGGCTTTGGTAGGGAAGCTGTAATGGATGTTGCTTGGCCTTATCCCAACTGTGCACTCAAAAATATGGTACTGACTACAAAAAAAATGTAATAAAGTAAAAGGTATTGTGTCCCTATAGAGTGTTGGACAATCTTCTTTTGATAAGATCCACAGTAACCTTGTCTGTGATAATCCACTTCCTCACGATGATGATGAAACAGAACAAGAGCAACAACAATGAGTTTGATCAATTTAGTTTGTTACTGTAAAATGAGATTAGTCCATTCTAAAAGAAAGTAACAGTAATGCAAACCTTTACGAAATATGATACTGTTTATGTTTTATACTGCTTTGGGTCATCCATAGCGGAACCTTTTGTGTTTTCTTTGAAGATCCTGAGTTGTCATTAGGAGATGAAACTGATGAAGCTCCATGCATGAGCAGCAAATCAATTCCGATTTGAAACAGACGTCTGGACCTACTACTGCACTTTGAAACATTGGCCAGCTTGTCTTTTTTTGCTTTGGACCGATTCTGAAGATGTGTCCCTGGACCTTTTACCTGAGTGGGAATGTCATGGTGAGAGTTTCTCATGCGACGTATTTTCTTCATCAATCGTAACTTCAGAAAGACGTTGACTTGGAAAGATGAAGTGGCTGAAGCCACGCGGAAGACGTAGCAGTCATCCATGAAACAAACTGCACAAACCAAGTCCTGTAGACTCCCCGTAGATAAACAAAACCAACAATGAGTTTCCTTGAATATGCTTCTGCTTAGAAGGTTTGTCCTTCGTTTTTAGAACCGTAGCATGTTCAGCATGACTTCCACCGGATTCGAGTCGCACGCTCAACCTGCCCTCTATTCACTCATACTCAGCATCAAATTAGCTTTGTTCCAAGATTTCACAAGAGCCGCAGTCACACACACCCACTCGTATAAACTGGAAAAAAAAAAGGGAGGAAACCGTGGATATTTCCTGAGCGCCACACGCTTTTTTTGTGTGGTAGACACAGGTCTGTTCGAATAAAAGCATCCGGTCGTCTCATTGCCTCCCATTGGCCAGTGTCTGCTTTGCTAAAACATGCCGTATCTGAAACCCTTGATGAAGTCCAAAGGTTAGCAGGGGTTGAAAAGCAGCGCTCGTTTCGGCTGGTGTCTCCATGCTGATGGTGCGTGCCCTCCCTTTATGGCCTCCCAGCAGGAGGCCTGTTGTCCAGCCACATTCACGTGCCACCGGCACACATCGGAGCGCTTCACCTGTTAGCGCACCACCAATCGGACCCACAAGGCCTTTTGTCCAGCACCCGCTCGGGCCCTTTCACCCAAACAGACTGTAATTTCATCAATTTTTCATGGCTGTAGTTGGCGTGAATACTTCTAAATTTCCATGTCCAAACATCAACAAAAAGAGAATTTCATGGCTCAAGGACAGACGGGATGGGGTGAAAAAAAAGAGTGAATGTATTCTGAAATAAACGGAATTCGTGCAAAGATGAAAACTAATGATAACCATAATATTTTATCTATAGTTCAGACATTAAATCGTTGTTTAGAAATGTTTAAAGCATGCAAAGAGAGAGAGAAAGATGCAATGATACTTTTCCTATTATATTTATAATAACTATATGCTGCAGATTTGCTGCAGTCATGTATAAGTCTGATTAATGCACACAAAATAAAATTTGCCTTTTCCTTGATATAGCTTTTAATTCAGCTTTTTATTCATTCCCTACTTTCATATTCAACAAGTATTCCAAAAGAAATTGCTCCATGTCATGCATGCAACATTACAGATTAAGTTTTTTGTTTTGTTTTTTAGCTGAGATAAAAAGCTGCTACCTGTTAGAGCTGACAGAAGGTTTGGCTCAAGAGAAGTGCCTCCATTAGCTTAGAGATAATTACTTTTACACCAAAGAGCCTCGGTGTCTTTGTTAACTGCTTTATGTGTGAGAATAGATCTGGGTATTAAGTGCCTGATGTCTGGTGGATGAAACACTCTTCCCGAACGGGTATCGGAGCCGTAGAGACAGACGGAGCGGCCCCTGCCTAACACTGTGCTTTTGCATTTGAATGCGTCAAAGAGCCCGGCCCCTGGCAGAGGGCCGCGCCAACATCTTTAATCCTTAAAATATTGTCAGAGAGCGTGAATGCCGCCAATCCGGCCATATGTGTAATTATTCTGTAATGCCCCCGCAAAGTGTGATTCCTCTCATTCACGCTGCAGGCCACCACCTCCCAGCTCTCCATTGTCATCCAAATAATTGTTACTTTTTTCTAGTTCAGATTTGAGGCATCAGTTTCAAGAGACAAAAAAAAAAAAAAATGACAAAAGTGTCAACATGCATGAACCTATAGACATAGAGAGGACCAAACTTACTTTGAGGATGCACTACAACATTAAATGTAACTTTTAATGGATTATGTACTTTTCTTTAATAGTGATTGTTGGTAAATTGCAGCTGCATAAGTGGAAAAAAATATGCTTGGATTATCTTTAGTATTTAGTTTCCATAACAGCAAGTATCATTGTGTGGGTGTGTTTTTTTTAATAGAAAGTCTGGAACTACCACTTTCTTTTCTTTTTATATCACTATATGCTATTTTGTAAACTTTTTTATTATTATATCTTAAAAATCAGTTCCTTTGCAAAGAAGAGTGTGTAGTAAGTTTGTACTCCTGTGGGATGTAATGACCGAGGAGACAAGTTGTGTTATTGCAAATCCATGTGACTTTAATTAAACCTAACAATTGGTAAATTCCAACCAATTTCTTGTTAAATTTTTAAAAATAAAATAATACCAAGTATGAAAAAAAATCCAAAAGAAGTCAATCAGCTCAATTTTTTTTTACCGTAAGTAAATGTACCCTGTTTAGTGTACTTCAATCTTTTTTTTTTTTTTTCAAAATTCTGCCTTGTTGCAGAATTCAGCTTTTGTGTATCATAATGCTCACTAGGAATAAAGTTGTTAATTAGTTGTTACCTACTTTCATTGGTTCCCAGGTGTAAGATGTGCACTAATTTACAATTTAAAAGTAACTCGAGATCAGTGTGTGAATTTTAATATATCAAACAGCTTAGTATATATTTTTATTTAGAATATGTGAGTTCATACTTTTGGTTATTTAGTACCAGTAAATAAACCACACTAACATTGCAGACATGCCATCCTGGTCCTGAATCTCATAGAAAGAAAAAAACATTAAATGTCAAAATTCCTGTCATACGCAAAGCAAGGAATCAAACTTTCACTCAAATACTCTATAAGCCATGATCTGCAGCTCTTACCACAATGAGATCAATATATAATAAATATAATGCATTATTTTATCCTTTTCTTTTAAGATATAAAATAAATATTTGTTTTTTTTTTCTTTTACAACATGCTCTATGATTAGACTTTTCAAGCTCATGAAACCTCTGTACTGCAAACACGATCAGGCTCAGAAGTCACATGGTAACCTGATACGTTAACAAAATTGTGAATAGTTTTTAAGATGTAAATTGTTTAGTCTTTTGAGAAGACAGATCATTTTTGCATTTTGTTCCTGTTTGATTAGGAATAACAGAAGCACCAAGTCACAATAAGAAATAAACATCAAATAATGTGCGATAGTAACTTGAAATTGTAAGAAGACGAAAAACACAGATAGCTGCATGAAACTATAATAAACGTTTTGCAATAGATTGTCTAGCAAAAATAATATGCAATAAAACTGCAATATGTTTAAATGCGAGTTTGGTGTTAAATTCCATCTCTGAAATGTTTCTGCACCTTTTCAGATGTCTGTGCATCAGTAGAAAAGCCCTTTGTGTTGTTCTTATTAATTCTGCACCACTTGTCTCATCTACATCTGTCTGAATCAGTGCAATCTCCTATTGGAGAAATGAGACACTGTTTAAATCACACAGAACAAAGAATGTGGCTCCTTTAGAGTACCCTCGCCCAAAATCCTCTCTACAAACCCACACACACACCCACACATTCACACACCCACATACATACACACTGGCTCTCTATTTAAAAAAAAAAAAAGCCTCTCTGTTAATTACCAACAAGTGTTGTTTGAAGGAGGACTTTTAAGACGCTACATTCTTCTCGCTTTCCCTTTCTTACATTGGCAATAATGAGGGCAGAGGATGTGGGCCATGGAGAGGTCTCACCATTTTTAATTTGAGACCCGCTCCCACCGAGGCGTCCATCCTAATAGGACCTTACACCAGCTTCACTGGACAAGTGCGGCTCTGAAAGTGCGACCGAACAATTCCCTCTCACGTCTCTTGCAGAATAAGAAAAGAACACCAAATAAGCTGGGTCTGCTCGCTATTCCCAGCTTTAATTAAGACACTCGAGATGCACTGGGATGCTTTCTTTTCCCATATAGGAGCTCAGAAGTGTGTGTAAAAACAAGTGTGAAAGGAGATAGAAAATGTGAAGGAAGAGGTGTTTGGAGAGAAAAACAGAGATTAATTAATGGGCAACTTTAGTTGAATGAGACGAGAGGAGGTGTGTGTGTGTGTGTGTGCGTGTGTGTGCAGAAAGAAAGTTCTGTCTTATACATCATTGAACCAATGGCCACTATATACAACCCACAGACATTCACTTAATCTGGATAAAATTTTAGCAAAAAAGCAACAAGAAAAACAGCCGTAAAATAGAAGAAAGAGCCTGGAATAAAAATAAATAAATAAATAAATAATACATTTTCATTAAAAAAGAAAGTGTTTTTAACCTCAAGATGAACGCCACACTGTAAAAAAAAAGACTATTGCTCAATAATGTTTGCACAATAAAATGAAAGGATTAAAAGGCTGCTTTTTAAACTTTGCTTAATTAAAAGAATATATGCAGCCTAATATTATGTATATCTGTTATATTTTGAATTTTACAGAAATATAAAAATATACATTTAAGAAATGCTAATGTTCACTAGACACCATGGACACCATGTGACACAGGACATTGGGTCAACAAAGAATTTTTTTTTTTTTTTAAATATGCAAATAATCTCAGGGAATAATTTTGGAGGTAAGAGCAAACCGACTGTTTTTTTTTTTTTTTTTTWCTATTTTGGGTTTCAAACATTTGACATACATTGGTCACTAGCAGTAGCGCCGCCCCCCTTAAAGTTAGGCACAGAAGAATGCTCCATTAACATGTAATTATTTAACATAATAATTATTTATTTTAATAATGAAATAAAGTCATTTAGTCACAATATTCCGCTGTATTTCTTAATATAATTTATTTGCAATTAAAAAAAATCTAAACTGTGTTACGTTCGTTTGTGTCCGTGTACGCGGGGCGCCGGACAAATGAGTGTCTATGTAGGCGCGTGCGTTTTTGAAAAGCATGTGACCTGAGGCTGAGCTCCGATTGGATTTTGTCAAGTCATCCTTCGGGCGCAGCTCTGTGCGCCCTGAACCCTCCGACTTTTGTTCTTAGCGAATCAATATAGTTTTTAAATATTTGGGCTCATGTGATTGGACCATTTTCAACGAGTCTTTTCCAGGACTTTTTATGGCAAGCGGACCTGCTGACGTGAGTCATGTGAGTAATGCCTTTATTTCATGCTAGTACAGTAGTAGTGATGCTTAATCACCTGATAAATGGCTATTTACAGGTGAGCATTAAAAGTTGAATTTTAATTTTGTTTACGTCGTCCCAAAAATTTGTTTGCACCAGCCGCCACTGGTCACTAGGCAGTCAAGACTAGCTAGTTATCGCCTAGCTCGCTAAGCAGAGCTAGCACTGAGCTATAAATCAAAATCTATTTTTAGTTAGGGATTAAATCACAAACTGAATGGATGTCAGGCTTTAAAAAATAAAAATATTTATTCTGTGTTTAACTCAGGTATACAGTGTCTTTTAATAAAACTGTGTATTTTTGCAAGTTAGCTGGTTAGCTTCTTTTCCACATGATTACAACATGATTACAATTGTGGTATTCTCAAGGCTCTGGAATGATGTTTATTAAAATAAAATGATTGAAGTTGACTGTACAGCTAATATACAACTAAAAATCACCTGCTGCAGATTTTTATTGATTTCATACAGAATTAGTAGGAGTAAATCAACTTAATGGTTACACAATGGCTTAGTGGTTAGCGCTCTCGCCTTGCACCTCTAGGTCCTGGGCTCGATTCCCGCGTCAGGTGTGTGTGCATGGAGTTTGCTTGTTCTCCCCGTGGATGGTGGATTTTCTCTGGGTTGTCCAGTTTCCTCTCACAGTACAAAGACATGCAGATTAGGCGAATTGGCGTTCCCAAATTGCCCGTAGTGTGTGAGTGTTGATTGGAGGTCCTACCACGGTCGTACAGAATGGGAATAAATACAATGGTCACCATTGGCTTCCACGGTCCCTAGTTGGCCTATAGAGGTTCCTAGATGGATGGATGGAAATCAAATGAATACCTATATTCATCTTAAAATATTAAGAATCCTAAATAAAATCCTTAATTTTATTGGCAGGAGAAACGCGTTCTTTAAGCAAAGAAATATTTTTGTTAAGGCGGCACGGTGGTGTAGTGGTTAGTACTGTCGCCTTACACCTCCAGGGTCCGGGTTCGATTCCCGGTCAGGTTTGATTCCCGTCTCTGTGTGCATGGAGTTTGCATGTTCTCCCCGTGCTTGGTGGGTTTCCTCCGGGTACTCTGGTTTCCTCCCACAGTCTAAAGACATGTAGGTTAGGCTAATTGGCGTTCCCAAATAGTCCGTGGTGTGTGAATGAGTGGGTGTGTGTGTCTGTGCCCTGTGATGGATTGGCACCCTGTCCAAGGTGTACCCTGCCATGTGCCCTTAGTCTCCTGGGATAGGCTCCAGACCCCGTGACCCTGAATAAAGGATTAAGTGGTATAGATGATGAGTGAGTGAGAGATTTTTGTTGTTGTTAGTGTTAGCCAAAGCTTTTTAGTAAAAATACCTAAAATGTAGGGTATTTAAGCAGGGTATACTTGAAAATGTGGATGCAAAAATGTCATAATAAATATTTTTTAACTAAAATCAGCTTATTGTATTTTTACTGATAATTTTTACTGTTCAGAGTACAGTTTTTTTAAAGCCTAGTTCCCACTTTTGGAATTTTTGCTATGCATCACTACAGTTTTACAAATTGTGATGAGCTGGGGTGTGTCGAGGTGGCTCACAGTGATCTGTAGCTTGCCGTCATGTGTCACACCTTTGTCATGTCCGTCATTAATTCAATTTCTCAGAATGCAGTGCAGCCTACGAACATGAACGACATGGACAACGATTCCCAGAAACACTTTGTTCTCCATTCAAGGTCTCCTGATTACTAACCTGCTCCACCTGCCTTTCGTTATACTGAGCCTATTTATAAACTCTGATATTCAGTGCAGTGTGAAGAGTTTGAGCCCTGGTCTGACATTTAAACTACGTTCACATTACAAGCCAAGTTGTTCAATTCAGATTTTTTGTTCAGATCAGATTTGCATGTCATGACGGTTCATTCATATGACTTTTATTTAACAAGTCTGTCTTCTGAAATAGCACGCATGTGTCACATACATCTTTGTTAATGCCACCTGGGCTAAACACAAGTCATGAGTTTATGTGACCACTCAATCAACTAATGCTATTTAACCAAATATAACCAGGCTTAAGCAATTTCACATTTTACATTTTTTCCTTACATGTTACAATTAATGCTTTAATACATTTATATTCTTTCAGACGTGGTACCTTTTCTATTGTAACAACTGCATGGGACTTGTAACTTAAATCTCTGGTCGCGGCTCTTCGTACCAGTCAGGAGTCAAACGCTGTACAGTGTTCGAGGACTGAGGAATGACTAACTTTTTTTAATACATTCCACAACATTAAAAGTAATTATAAATGGATAAAACACATAACGTGATTTATTAATCAAAAAAACTTATTACTGTTGGCAAATTGTTATGTAAGTTTTAATATATGAGAAATAAAATACTTTTTGGTAAACAAAAAGTTTTGAGACATAGTAAGTCTGGAAAGTTTTTTTTTTTTTTTTAGCAGTCTGGATGTAAAGCTCTAGATGTGAAAAGTCTTATGCCTTAAACCTCAAACAACTTAAACAGACATTTCTGTTGCAAACGATAGCAGCTTGCGTCGTGTGTAAATCCTGTCCTTGAGCACCTGGTGCTTTTTATGAACCTGTTCTCTTCTGTCCTGTGTCCTTCCTGTCTCTTGTTGCCTTCATCATCCCTCCCTGTCTCTCCTTAATGCTCTGCCTTGATCTGGGCTTACCGAGCCTCTCTGAGGTTAAGAGACACATGGGGTCAAGGCGAATAATAATGAGCATGAAAAGCCGCTCTGCTTCTCTGTCTCTCATATTTCTTTGGGACTTGTCCTAATCCTTCACACCACCCCTGAGTGACTCAGTGACGAGTCAGATTATGAATCAGTTGCTTTAGAGCGCAGGCGTTTTGTGATCTTTGGGAGAGCCGAGCGTCCGCTCACGGTGTTCACTCGTCGTGAGAGCAAGACCCTAAACTATTCCAAAAGCACAAGTTTATCAACTAATTCCAATTTTAGGACATCTCGTGCTTCTGTTAAAAATTTTTTTTAAAAAAGATTCTGATTCCCAAAAGAATCATTTCCTGAAAAGAGACAAATGTCCATTTTTAAGATTTCCTCCAGGTATTCTGGTTTCCTCCCACTGACCGAAGACATGCAGGTTTGGATAATTAGCATTTCAAAATTCCCCACAGTATGTGAGTGTGTGTGTGTGTGTGTGTGCTTGTGTTCCCTGCGTTACACGTATTTGAACCTTGTTCAGTGTGTACCTCATCTTGTGCCCTGAGTCCCCTGGGATATTCCACAGGCGTCTCTCTCTAGAACATGTACAGGCTAAGAGGTATCGAGAATAAATGAGTGAGTGTGAGTGTGTGATTATGTCTGTGTCCACCTGTAGGTTGCCAGACTTTGGCGTACTCAGAAACGAAACCTCTCCTAGAACAATGACCACTCGCGTGTATGGGTTTGGGTTTAAAGACAGACTTGGCATGTTGCATTGAATCTACAATCACATACTTAAGTGATGGCATTTACAATGTAGCGGACTGCAAAGGTAATAGAGTACAAAACAGAAGAAATTAATAAAACAGATAGCATTTGTCTGTAATAAAAAGCTAGGTTCTGTTGTCCCCTATTTTCATTCACAGTGGCGGATCACTGAAACCCGAGTCAATGTCTGGTTCCACCAGATGTGCCATGACGTATTTCAGAAGCATCCCAGCACCAGCTTTCCGTGCCTTTTTGCGTTTTTGACCGAAGCTGATTCTGAGATGCACCAACTCAGGTAGGACATTTCTCATGAATACTGCACCATGAACAGACACCATGAACGCTCTGAGACTGAAACGCTTCCGATGGGACATGAAGCTATTCAGAGTGTGACAGAGAAAATTGTGTTGCTACTGACATCATAGATCCGCTCCAGGTGAAATTACAGTGGAGTTAGCTAAAGAGCCTCAACGCAATTTGCAAAAGCTAAAGAGCTTTAAGTTAATTTCTGTCTTTACTTTAAAAGTGGCAAAAGTCTTTATACTTCCTTAGGGCAAAAAACCTATTAAAATTCCTATACAGTTTAGTTTTGATTATTGAATTTGTACAAAAAGATTTTAAATTTTCAAGGAGTAATATTTCTAATTTCTGACAAAAAAAATATGCTATAAGTGATTTGTTAGAGAAACAAAAATTTGGGATCAAACGGTCAGTAAAGCTCATCAGATAATTGGCCTTTACGTGCATATTGTAAAAAAAAAAAACTACAAAAAACAAGGTGGTTAAATCGAAGTAAAAGGAGTGTCGTGAAATATTGGATTTGTTACTGTTTCTATAGTGGATTGTAAAAGTTGTAAGTGTTTAATTTACATAGGCAAAGTTAGGCAATGTTTCAAACCAAAATCACGAAGTGTCCTTGATCTATCACTTCAAAGATCACTAAGATCAGATTATTATCAAGTCCTTTTGGTGTTTGCACTCTGCAATAAATTCAATTATTTACTCTGTATTTTATCGTTTTCAACTTATTTTATTGTCCAATTCATCCTGAAAAACCTTTGAATCTAAAATTCAATAAAGTGGACGACTGGGACGACATCATGCTGTCGGTTTGGTGTGAGCTGTGCCAGGAGTCAGGGTGAAAGCTGCTATTCAGCGTAGGCTTTGGCTGGGGAGCGGGCGGGCTCGGCGGCATTAGGGAGCAATCGGTGGTTAAATAATGGTTAGATTACTGTGAGCAGATGGAGGAGTCACAGTCCAACAGCTAAACACAGAGACTGCGCATAAAGCTGCTGGTTAAGTCGAGTTCATCACCCATAATGTGATAGTGTCAACATCATCCGCACGTTGTGGCGTCTTTCCATAACTAATACATGAGGACAAAAAATATGTAATATGTACCAGTGTTTTTCATTTGAACAAAATTTGTTCATCAATAACATTTCACTGGTACCTGGTAAGTGCAAAACATATTAAACGAACCAACAACACAACATCAAATTGAGCCATTGTCACAACTGACTCTTATTAACTTTTGTCTTGAGTTTTGTTTGTTTTGTTACATTTCCAGATTTGATTTTAAGTGTACCTTGAATGTTGTTTCCTCCTCACAGGAAGTAACCTTGACATCTAAAGAAATGTTATTCTATGGATGTTTTCCGTTTCGGATGACCTGAATTAGATCTGAATAAGCACCTGTTCACCACTAGGGTTAAAACACCAACAAAGAGTGCAAACTCATTTAAGCATAACTATGCATTTAAGACATAATCCTAACAAAATCTTGTCTGAATTCTACAAAGCAATATAGAAATAGAAATGCTATCCCTTCAAAGTTTTAGCTTCATCTGATTAACTTTCATATACATTTGCGTGATATTTGAATTTTTCAGTGAGTTTCACCTGCACTGTAAACCCGAATAAAAAACTAAAAAAATTTAAGGTAATCAGTTACATAAATTTTTTTTAAGTAATGATTTTTCCAATTTTAAGTAAACGGAACTATCAGTTTTTGAGTTTGTTGTACTCATTCATATTAATCGTTCTTGACTTGCATTATTGAGTCCCCTAACTCATGCTATTTAATAGCGATTATAATTATTTTTACTTGTTGTAAATCAAATAAATTGTTGTTGGTCTTTCGGCTGCTCTTGGCTGCTGGGTCACTACAGCAGACAATCCGGTCCGCACACAAGCTTGGCTCAGGTTTTACACCAGATGCCCTTCCTGACGCAACATTTTATCTGGGCTTAGGAAAGGCACTTCATCCAGTTGTTGGGAATCGAACCCGAGCCTTTCGCATGGTAGACGAAACTCCTACCGCTGAGCCACCAGTGCTCCATTGCCCTGATGACGTCAAACACAAAATCACTAGGCTGAAAGATTTTAAATTGGTGGAACTTTAAGGTGACAGTTACTGTTACTTAAGTACTTACAATTGCTTAAAATATTTGTTAGCTAACTTGAAAAGTGTCATTTCTACAATCTCATAAATACCAAAAAGTTCTAAATACTCATCAAGGTCTATAGTGATACACACAACGTGGTTAAATTAAATATAAGCACACCTGAAATGTGACAAATGAATCGAATTCCTGGGCTGGACATATTTTGCGATGACTTCTGTTTTATTTATATCTTTAGATTATCTTATTAAACAAATGTCTTCTAGAGAGAGGCTTTTTTCTCTTTATTCGCATATTTGATTTATGTGACTTTATCGCCACTAGCACTTTTGCAGCTGGCCAGTGAGTTTAGCTTAAGAGTTCAGCGACCACAATGCATCCATTTCCATGAAGTCTATTAAAGTGCATTTGGTCAGCGTTAGCTTTGGAAGGCGAGCTGAAACTCCTTTGACTTTGGTGATAATGGTTAACTTCTTCCTAACGTATGCTAATTTTGCTGCTGTATGGCCCAGCTAGTTCTGCTGTCTCCCTGTGTTCATTAACAAGAGAACACCAACAAACAGGAAGCAAACAAACAGAGATGAGTTTCCTATAAATTCTCTAAACTTTAAAAGACAACATGGGCAATAATGAATGACAGCTAGCAGGGGGTGGGGTGGGGGACAATTAGCATTGTGTAGCTCTCACTTGCCTCAGTACCGTAAGCACACTGTTGGACTGCTAGGAGGTAGCATTTTCTTAAATGATCCATGTAGCCCTTAAACCCAGAGCATTTCTTGCCATTTTTGCATTATTATGTATAAATATATAGAGTTTAGGATTGTGTAATATAAAGTGACATACGGTATATTTTTCAGTACAGCCTTGGTAATATGATGAATTGGATTTGATTTAAAATGGATTACATACGCAAAGAAATAGCACAGATATGATCACTTTTTTATAGTTATTTTTCGGGTGTTTCTTTGACTAATAATAATAATAATAATACAAGCATTTTGTGTGTTTGACATTTTTACCATGTCACTGCCATAGTTCAGTAATTTTTATTAAAATCTGTCATTGACCGATGCTATGTTGCTGGCACGAATCTTTTTATTTTAATTTTAAGGGTTAATTTTTTATTGAGCGGGTAATACTTGTGCTAGAAAAATAAAATGAAATTTTAAAAAAGTTGAAAAATGACTTTATTTTAAGAATTCATTCATAATTTGAATTTATAAAGTGAAATAGCTACAATGTGTGTGTGTTTTTTTTAAAATAGACAAATAATTAATCCATGAAAAAGTCTCAATTTTAATATAACATGATACTACCATTGATGCTTGAATATTTTTAAAATTTTTAAACCTGGTTCATGAGATTTAGACAAAAGAATATTTCAATTGCTCTTGATCAGTGTTGGTGGACATTTCTTTATAAAGTAACAAAATTACTGTCATTAAAAAGTAATCAGTTACATTACAGCATTACTTTCTGATAAAAGTAACTAGTTAGAGTACTTTTCCATTGCAGAAAATGAAAAATCCTTTGTGATTCCACATGCATGTTGTTTTAGTCAAGACCTTTATAATTCATAAATCATCACTCAGCGAAGTTTGGCCCATATAATCTGTTAACGTCTAATACCCCTATCTCACCTACGCGGTTTTGCGTGGGGCTTGTAGGATGACTTTCACATACACACACACAGTAAAGAGATCACTGCTGTCTGACTCACGGATTACATAAATTGTCTGATTAACAGATTACATTTTAAAAAATATAACTAAATAACTGATTACTTAAATGGCAGACCTATTGTGTTCGATTACTCGTTACATCAAAAAAATAACGAAGGTACTTTGTAACGCATTGCATCCAACACTGCTCTTGATATCCGTGCAATATCAGAATAAAATAACAAACCTAGAACCTAGAGGGGTCTTCGGTTGTTCAGTCCTTATTCTGTCTAAAAGAGTCCAATCAAAGTTAAATCAAGCCCTGCTGGGAGGGAAAAAAATATTGACTGCAGCATGGAGTTTGTTGGTTGTTTTTGCAAGTGAAGTAGAATAAATTCTTTGAAATTATAACTTGTGAAAAGTTATTTGAGACTGTAAGCACAAAAAAGTTTAAAAACCTTTTTTTGATGTATCAGAAATGTATCTACATTGGTGAAGTTATTATTTGCACAGAATTTTGTACACCTAATTTTTTTCTTTCTTCCAATTGTTATTCACTTGTTTTTTTGTTTTGTTTTTGAATTTAGACTTTTAAATTAAAAAAATGTTGTATATTGTTTTTCCTAGTGATCAAGCAGATTAAGCAGTTAAAATTAAAACACAGCTGCTGAGTGTTTCCCTAAGTATTTCTAAATGCAAACTACAAAAACAACTCGCACTATATAAATAAATAAAATAAATGATGTAATAATAATAATAATAATAAGTATATGTAATATTTATTCTGAGGTATGTAGATGTTCAAATAAATGTTTTACATAAATTATAATAATTTCTATAACCCTAATAATACTATATCATACTAAATTAAATTGAACTTTCTATGACAGATAATCCACATCATTTAAATGTGATATTTTGTACTGATTTTTTTTTTACAGAGGAAATAAAAAAGTGTAATGTTTGTAAGTTTTATGTAAGATTTTTTTTATTTTATTTTTTTTTATGGAAGGAGTCTGCAGTGTCACTGTTTTGTTTCCCATCAGTGAACTCGGTAGTCTTCAGGACAAACGACTTTACAGGTTCACGAGCTGGTGTGTCTACAAGCATCTGTTTAGAGCTGCTATAACATAAGTGTAACAAGATGGTCATAAAGATTAATTACATGTAACATACGAGACATTAAACAGAACTATTAACAGTGATGGCTTTTTCATTAGTAAATGTAAGAATGGAATTGTGAACATATCGCTGTGGTGTAGGAGGACACACTTTGGTGTGTGTGTGTGTGTGCTTTTTGTGGGCTATTCCTTATAGGTAATAATAAACACTTATTATATGCCTGTATTAACACTGTAATAACACAATGTCACAATAGAATTCTTCTCAGTTGTGTTTTTTTTCTACTTGAAAAAATATATATATACTTGTAACAAAAAAAATAATAATAATTTTGTTCCATGAGCACAATTCCACCTGCGCACTTCTACGAAATCAGAGTTACATCAGTACAAACACATTATGTACTGTAAGTCATAGTCGACACCGTGTTTATAAATACTATCACAATATTAATGTTCAACTTGTGTGAAACTTGTCGGACGTGTGTCTAACAGGGTTTCTACCTGTAAGTAGTTCAGGATAGTGTAGTGTTTCACTGTTCGCTGGTGTTGGATCTTAATGACCCTCTGCTTTTGTGTGTGTGTGTGTGTATGTGCACAGAGGGATGGACCTTTAGGGTTGGGGGGCTTTGGTTCCCCAACGGCCCCCTCTTTTCAAACGCATCCCCCGAGCCGGGCCTGGGAGCCACCGGGTGAGCCACTGCTCACATCCTCGGAAAAATCAGGGGATGAGAAAAAGTTTATGGAAGCGAGTAGGAGTTTATTCAGCCGGCCCCGCCACAGTCTCTTTTCACAGCCCTGAGAGGGCGACTGTGTAAGGGAGCAATCAAGCATGCGTGGGGAATAAGCTCGCTCGCCTTCCTACCTGTGACGGCCCCCCTCAAGTGCGCCTAAGAGAGCCACTGAGTCCGGGGGTGGGGGGTGGGGGGGTATAGGGGGGGGTGTGGGGAGGTTGTGGAAGGAGGACAATAGATGGAGGGAACAAACAATCCAGAGAAGTCTATCATTCTGTGCGCTGTTATCTTAGGCGCTGAATGCGAGAGGAGTCCCTCTTTTCTCCCCTGATGGTCAGCAGTGTTTTCAGGAGCCAGCGACACTCCTCTCGCTCCATTCAGTGCCTCTCGACAGGTTCACAAGGGCAACAAGTGCAGTATATTAAAAAAAAGAAAAAAAGGCGGGGGGAGTGGGGGGGATAGCTTCACTTGTCTGGAGTTGAGGACGCTCAAGTGAGAAGGCAGGGTTCACGAAAAAAAAAATCCTTCGTTCTAATGGACTCTTTTTTTTGCGCTCGCCTTTTCAGAGATAAACAGTTAAATAAGTGAAAATATATATTTATTTTAAAAACTTTGTAGAGATTTCTTTTCAAATTAGATGAGATGCTGCAAACAACATTTTATTGAATTAATTAGTTTGTATATTTTTTCATTAGTTTGTCAGTTAACTTCTCTTTCTTTCCACTCACTTGCCTCATCCAGCTTTAGTGAGGAGTAAAGCACCGCTTCCTGGCCACCAGTGCTCTACTCACAGACGCACCGGTCCCCCTGCCTGTGGGAAAGGGGAAACCATGACTTATCCGAACATATGGTTTCCCAATTCAAGTCAAAATGTCTGAGCCCTGTTGCATCTGGTGCCATTTTAGTTGGCTAAAAATGCCACACAGGGCTGTGACGAAAGGCGAAGAAGCGCAGGAAAATACAGTCGTTACACACCCATGGGTTCTGTTTCTCACCTCATTAGCCACTGGCCTCCGTGACCAATTAGGCTTTGTCACCGTTGCTGGGGTCATTATGCTCTCATTTCGCAGTGCGCACATTCAGCTGTCTCCGGGGAGAAAACAAAGGCCGGAGTGAAAAACGCTCGCTGCCGGGGAGGCGCAGAGAGGCGATGTCGCTTTTAGAAACTGATCGAAAAATTGGACAGAAAGAGATCTCAAAAAGTAATTAGAGCATTTTGTGAGCCATGTCATTGTCATTANGATGGATTTGAGTGTGTTGGGGGGGTGTTACATCTCCATAACTGGAATTTCCGCAAACATCATTGGTCATGTGATGATGACCTAATTTACCAACACCTAACGGGCTGCTAAAAAGTTACACCCTGTAACAAAATTCGACCACAGACAAGCCATGATTCCGGATTATGTTTAACACAGCCAGAAGTCAGCCGAGAGTTTTAATTCCATTTAAATGCATCGACGACCCTGCGCAGGTCAGCAAATGGCCACCGAGTCCGAACAGAGGACGGAGGGAAAGGGTAGTGCCGGTGTCAATCACCGAGTCAGACGGGACAAAAGGCTGTAATTGGCATGGGTCCACCTCGAACCCCTTTCACATACACCTCACAGCACCCCTGCTGCGACTGACCACAAGCTCACACATACACACACGGCTTAGAGACGCACTCACACACATTCACCATACAACCATGCTGCAGGGACCGTGGCAGAGACAGCATGTTACAACACATTTACAACAGCGTGCAAATGCAGTGCTGCTCAGTGTGATGAGTAATCACACAAGCACCGAGCCTCAGACGAAAACTCTCTGGGCCGTTTAATAAAATGTGCGTTTGACAAAATGGTGCAAAGGCTCATGGGTATTCAGTGTAAAAATATAACACTATAACCCTTCGGACCTTCCTTAATCCATTATACCTAATGTCTGATTACATTAAGTACAAATCTGATTTTCCTGAAAGAGGCAAAAGATATGAAGAAGAAGAAAGTAGTAAAATAAAAAATAAAAAGTTGAATAATATAAATTATACAATGAAAGGAGAGGAATGGGAACAAAAAAATGAAGGAAAGAAAAAATGAAAGAAAGAAATGCAATGCGAATGTGACTGCAAAGAAGAAAGTAAAATAACAAAGTGAAAAAACAAATCCTTAAAGGAAGAAAAACAGGAAGGAAGGAAGGAAGGAATATATAAAAAAGAATTAGAATAAAATGAAAATATTTAAAATTTGAGATTACAATAAATAAAAGGATTTTAGATTGAAAAAAATAAAAATGAAAGAATTAAAAGTAAAGGGAAATATTATAGTAGAACTTATTTTAAAATATCAGAAAAAGAATAAAGGGAACAAAAGTGATGAAGAAAACAATCTAGAGGAAAACTTTTAATAGAAATGTATAGCTACAAGTATGCTCTACTGGTAACACACAGCATTTCTTTAACCTACTGTATTATTATTCGTAGTATTATTACAGTATTACTACTACTACTACTAATAATAATAATAGTAATAATGATAATACTTTTGTTTAACAATGTGTTATTTGAACAAGTCACTGCAATAGTTCTCTTGAACAATTCCACTATTACATCAGCTGCATTTTGGACTTTCTGAAGTTCCAACTAACTTATTATTTAATGTAATTATTAAACAAACATGAATTAGTACAATTACAGTTTATTAAATATTAAACACTTTGAGCAATTGACTATAACAATAAATTGCACATCATTTAGCCCAATATTGCGTAGGTTCCCCTTGTTCCACCTGGCAGCTCTGTACTGGGGTGTTTAGCTGTGCATCCTTTGGGTGCTGTGGGTTGCAGGGTGGGGCCTCTGTACATTGGGTGCCATGAATGCTTGATTGGATTGGGATCTGGGGAATTTGGAGACCAGGTTTTTGGCCCTGCTTGTGACCGTCTGTGGTGCAATGAGTGTTCTGGTGCCTTTCTGTTGTGGCCAGCATCGACTTCTCTGATCAGATGCACTGGCTTTTGGTCCCTGTGGGTAATATAATTGTTAATCAATGTTAGTGTGTTAATGTTATGTGATGATAATATTAGCTGATCCTCTTTGCTGTAAATTGTTACAGTTATGTCATTTATACATATCAAGCCACTTATTATTTTATGCTTATGATAGGCATTCAACTAATAAACTGAAAGACTCACTCACTCATCGTCTATACCGCGTTATCCTGTATTCAGGGTCACAGAGGGCCTGGAGACTATTCCAGGAGACTTGGGGCACGAGGCAGGGTACACCCTAGACAGCGTGCCAATCCATCACAGGGCGCACACATACACACACACACACACACACACACACACACACACACACACACACACACACACACATGCTAATTTACACACTACGGCCAATTTGGAAACACAGTTAGTCTAGTCTGCATGTCTTTGGACTGGGGGAGGAAACCAGAGTACAGGGAGCAAACCCACCAAACACAGACCCGAGGCAAGAATCAAACCCGTAACCCGGAGGTGCAAGGCCAAGTGCTATCCAGTAAGCCACCGTGCCGCTTTTACGAAGAAACTGAAAAAAGAAAATAAAAGAAGAAAAAAAGACAACTCTTTCCATCATTGCAAGTAGACGAAAGCATTTACATGAGTAGATGGACAGAACTATATTCACTAATGTGAACGCTTTCTTTTTCTAAACCTGGCACACAGAAAGAAAGAAATTATATACTGTATCTTTTATTATCATAATACTGCTGTAGATATTTAAAGTCCCACATCACCTTTTCTCTGAGCTTCTTAAAATTTTCATTGCTACATGTTACCTTTTGTAAGACGTTTAATTCAATTAGCTTAATTCACATTGATCTCTGTAAAATAACAAGCAGGATATTTTTAGTCCATTGACATGTCACAGTGTTTCACTCCTTATTTAAGTATTTATTTATGTATGTATGTATGTATTTACCAGAGGTCATCTCTCGCTCTCACTCTCTCCATCTCACTCTGTCTTTCTCTCTCTCTGAATGAATGGATGAATGAGTGAATGAATAGGAAACCAGTCCTTAACAGCAGGCTGAACATTAGGCTAATTCCTTGTGTTTAATACAAAAGGAGCAATTATATGCTAATCAGCTCAACTCTGTGCTGGCTCGGCTCCATCCGTCTGTCTCACTGAAGGCACTCACACACACACACACACACACACACGCACATAGGGGAAAATCTGCTTAGATGTGTGTCGAATAAGCATTTGTTAGGAAATGTCAATGTGAAACGGACACTCATGTGGCTTATCTGTGGTGCTGAGATCTCATTAAAGCTCACTGAGCTAATTTCCTTTTGTGAATAGACAAATCAGGAGAAACAGTTGCCTTTGTTCTCAATCAAACCTGGAGCAAATTTTGAATTTAATCAGTGTTGTAAAGAGCGATGAGAGAGAGAGAGAAATAAAAGTGGTGGAAAGAATGATTTCATTTTTTAATATGATTCAGAACTTTATCTAACAACTTTCGGAAAAGGAAGTAAACATTTCATGTTGATGCTAACAATTAGCATTAGATGCTTCCTGAAAACAAAAGCAAACACAGTGCCTTTCACTCTTTGCCCTGTCCCAATTCACTGTCAGACCCCTTTGTTTTAAAATGAACTCCCCTAAGTGGTTTCATTAAGTGCAGAGTCCACCACCCCAAAGCCTCAGCTTCACCCCCTGTTCAATCAGTCCCCACCTCCTCTAAAGACCCCAAGAGTCTTTCTCCATCAAATGTACATTTACTAGTCGCTAGGCTTGAGACATCTGCTCTGTGCGACCAGTCAATATTGTTCCTCCTGCTCCCCCTCCCCGCTTCAAAGCAGCCAGTTCATTAGCTCTGTCGGCTTTACAAGCGCAAGCTAGCGCCTCTGAAAGTGAGCAGCCACAATGCAGGCCTCATTAGCCAGTGATTTATCATCGGGCAAAAGCCCAGGTTAACCTCTGACCAGCGCGGGCCTCCTTTCACCCTCTCAAAGACTCTATTGTCAGCTCTCCAGGGCTCCTGGCTCCCTGAAAGGAGGAGAAAGATGATCCAGTTAAAGTCACGTTATTCCACTAGCCGTAGCAGAGATAAATGGAGATGGCCTTTGATGGATCGGTTTGATGGCGGACTTTACTTCACCGAAAAACCCATTGCTTAAAAAAAAAAACATTATTAGCGATAAGCTTTATACAGCTAATATACAAATATATATGTATGGACTCGGATTTAGCTTTGTTGGGTAATTTAACTTTAACTAATGGTTGTAATATTTCATTTCTGCAAAGTTCACATAAACAAATGGTATACGGTGGAACCTTGGCATATGAATGCACTCCCTTCCGAATTTCTGCCTTAAGAAATTAAATTTTGCAATAAACTAGCATTGGCATATGAAGCATTTTTGGCACACAAATGAAAAAACCGAGCCGAACCAAATACTGGCTAAGTTGTGCATATGTCCGAGAGTCGTTTAAAACCTGTTTGCGTCAGTGGAAAGCCAAAAAAACAAGTTTGCAATTTTTTCTTTTTGTAGGGTTTCTTGCATTTTCTGCATGATTTAATGAAGACATCGCACCTGGGACCAACGAATGGTAGCAAGAAGAAAACGGAGCTACTTTCAGTGGAAATTAAGTAAGAAATCATCTCTAAAAAAGCAACCTGTAGCAAGAGGAATCATAAATTAGGGTAAAATGAGGTTTAGTGTCTATTTATTTCATATTTTATTTACTGTGCTTTTTTTTTAGTTACTGTCATATTTTAATATTTTACATTTACATGTCTTTTCAAAATGTTTTGAATGGTTTTATATGCAAAAATATAATTATTATAATTATAAATATAATAAATATATATATGTTGGAAAATTATAATATTGGATATTTTTTTTGGAATAGATTTTCGCCTTAAGAATTCACCTCGGGAACGAATTAAATTCATAGGCTAAGGTTTCACTGTATTCACATTCAATGCACACTCATAAAATAACAGAAAATTATTGATTAGTAAAGAATAAATACCTTTTCCAACTGTTCCTTTTGCACCAACATTCTGATGATGAATAAAAGCAAGTACGAGTCAGCTGGTTAGTTTCTTATAATATTGTAAAGTCAGCGTTGTTAGAATTCAATGTTAGCCAAATCACTTTTTAATTAAGTTGCATATTAGCTTGAGGCCTTATGCATATTATAGTGTAATAAGTGTGCGAATGTTGGAAAATAATTTGTAAGACTACTGTAGGTAAAGACTTATCATGCACTGTTACCATGTATCATGTTGCCAGTAGTCTTACTGGCAACCAAGTCACCTGTTTAAAAATAATATATCCATTATAATTTTCTATAGATCTTATGAGAAATCATTAAAGAAGAGGTACACATGAAAAGTTACAGTTAATGCTGTACATGCTGTGACTGATGAAAGCTAATAGATGCTAAGCATGCTAGCTGTCAGGAATTTCCACTTAATTTTGAATAAACTATAACCTGTTCGAAAACCTGACACATTAATGACCTAATAGAGTATTTATAACAATATACGAATATAATAACAAATAAATACAAACAAGCACACGTGAGATACAAGCCTTCATGCCTTGCTAGCATTTTTCTTCAACTTACTTGGTCAAAGAAGGTTGATTTTTCAAGGCCTCAGGTCTTTGCTGGTTCAGATTAATGCACTTGTTCTAACCTCATCATTTCTATAATCAGCTTTCTTTCCACAAACTTAAATGTAACTATAATTGAATAAAAACACATAAATACATTTGGCTAATTCTTTTTTTACAGCGATATTGCCCTAATTTGTTATAGTTATTATAGTTAATGATTTGAGCTCATGTTCTGCCTTTATCATGAAAACTACTGATGTCCTAAAAATTATTCCTCAGCTTACAATGAGCCTGCATACATTTTTTTTTTTTTCGGAAAATTAATACCCCAAATTTATATATCCATATCCATGTATATTTCCATGTCCATGACATTATGAGTAAGCTGAGTCCCTGTCTGTCACTGCCTGGGTTTGGCAGTCAAATCGTCCGGCTGCATCCTGAGCAGCATTGTACGAGTCTTAATGTGTTAAACTCTGAATCCTTAAACTGCTGTCTCTCTTTGACATGTCGCACAATGAGGATGTTGTGGCTTCCATATGGTCTTCACCCAACCCTCTGCTACGTATAAATCTCGCCATAGTCCAGCAGGATAATGCATCACCCGTGATTTGTAAACTGTTTTGTTAACCAGCGCATTATCAGAAAGAAGAAGAAAGGAGGGGTCGCCGTTGAAAATGTGAACAGTTGGTGTGATGTAAGAATTGCAGTGCTGGGGTTTCTTTCCTGTTCACCCATTTCCCTCCCTCCTGCATACACCCACACCGGCGCAGGCTAACGAGGCATGACTGAGTCGTACCAGCTGCTCGGAGCTGTCGCTCACGGGTGGTGCTGCCCCCTGTCAGACCCGTAGTGCTCCACCCATAGCGAAAGTGAGAAAGAAAGACAGGGAGCCGGGAGCAGTTTTTCAGTCATCAGTATCTAACTTCAGTCATGTTCCAGTCAGGTTTCAGTGCAAGATAATCTTGGACAAGGTGATCATGTATTGGTCAACTAAAGAGATAATTCAGTTAACGATGAAAATTACAATACATTTTATCTCTCATCTAAAACGTACATTCAGGCAATAACGTATGTTCATGTTTGATGAAATTGCTAACAAGTAAGGAAAGCTTTTCAGCCTTTCTATTCATTTTTGTTTAATTCAATAAAATGTCCATGGCACTTTTAACAATGAACACCTTTAAAGGAACAAAAATTCTGCATATAAATGAAACGGTTTACTTTGCCACATCATTAAACACTCCTTTTGAAAGGCATGATTTGACTTAGTATGCAATTTGCAGTTTCATAAAATCACACTTGGGTAGTATTAAGCAAAAACATTATACCGTCTAATTTAACAATTTTGACACAAGAGGGATGGCTGTTGTGCATGTCTGTGATGTGGCCATAGGCATGAGGGTACAGTTCCACAATCACCATTTATTATCAACAGATTACTAATTGTTTAACCAGTTATTTTGCTCTACAAACACATATTTCATTGACAGGCAGAACAAACCACGACTACCGGAGTTAGTCCGACAATTAGTGATCAACAGTGTAATTAACAGGGGTGAAAGTAGTTGTAAATTCGAACAGGTACTATGTAGCTAAAAGTTGAGGAGAATAAACATGGAGGTGTTGGACAGTCCTGTAAATCTCGTAAGTTTTTCTTTATGTTTCTATTTATTCCGCTTGAGAATATCAGCTTCATTAGCTTTCTGGTTCTGGGGTTGAATCCCAAATAGTGTAAAATTTAATGCTAGTGCACTATGTACTGTACTGTATGTAGGGTGTACACACCATTGTTCCACACATCAAGTAGTGTCCTTGATCAGGAGTTGAAGAATGGATTTGGGATTCAGCTTTGTGGTAGAAGTTAGTTTTCATAAGCTAGTGATTCATAATGACTACTTCCACCCATGCTGTGACCAACAGCTACAGTTGTGCGATTAAAGAGTGCGATTAACACCTGGGACATGGAGTGATGCAGGTAGTAAAACAGCCCAGTGCTGTTACTGTCTATTAGTGGAGTGGCTCTTACCCAATCAGATTGCTTGATCAAATTGCTATATTGGTATATTATAGTTATATTAAACCCTGTGCTAGAAATGAAATTGATTTCAGTCTCAAGACGGAAACATAAATGTTTTCATCTGTGTAATATCTATTTTAATAGAAAAAGTCTGTGTCAGAAATCATACATACAAAGTACTGCTGTGCCACTTAGTAAGTTCTATATGGAGTTACCTGAAGGTGGTCACTACAAACATTCCTTATGTGTTAGCAATATTCATATAGTATAGTGTTGGTATATAGTATAGATACAGTATAGTCTAGTATAATATTCATATAGTGTCCTGAAAGACTGAATTTGTCATGAAAATTATAGATGGTGAGGGAAATATTATTGAGTTGAGGATGGAATTTATCTGGAGCAAGGAAAGTATCCTTTGGGTTAAAGGGGAAAATCATGTACATGTAGTGATATATCATTTTTCTGCATATCTTATCTATTGTGAGAAAAACGTGTGCGAGAGAACATTTTGATGGGTGATGGTACAATTATTTGGAGAGAAAGAAAATGACTTGAGGAAAAAAATAATATTTGTATTGTTTAAGTTCAAATAGAAATTTATTTGGGCAAGGAAAAATCTTTGCAGTAGCACATTTGAGGAATTAACATAGAAATGCCTTAGTGTTATTGTTTAGTAAAAAAAAAAAGATATATATAAAATATGTCAACATATTTAAATTAAGGCCAAAATTTACACTCAAGTAAAATATGTAAGTTGAACAAAACCAGATACAGTATGTGTATTTAGGGTAATTTACAAACTTACTTTATATAATATCAGTATGTAAAAGCTACACAAGGCCATTCCATTTTTTGAATGCAGACTATAGAAAATCAATCCAAACAACACTGTATAAGCATTGTAGGTGTTAATTTAATAGTATTTGTATAGTTATTTCATACACTGAATATCTCTAGACACGTCTGTTCAGCTGAGAAGAAACTAAACCATCATCTGAAGAGCCAGAGACTGAAACACTAAGAGCTGAAACACCTGAAAAGTGGAAAGACCTGAAATGCTGTACAAAATACAGTTACAGATTACTCTAAAAGCTATAATCTTCAACTCCATGAGCGAAGGGCAGAGAGGGATTCACACAATATAAACAACATTATAATTATTATTATATCGAATTTAAAGTGCAATTCCAAGTGTTAAACTTCTATTTAAAAGTTTCTGCTGTATGTAACTTAAAATGAAATTGTTGTAATTGTTATACATGAACAAGTAATGGTTTTTTTTTTTTTTTTGGATTGCTGGTTTTTAAAAGCAGCACAAAAGAAACTGTGGACTTTACAATCAAAAAATGTATGATGTTTCAAAACGTCAGAGTTCCTTCAATGAAAGAGTAATTGAAAAACAAGTATTGTTTATATATATAATTATTATAATTTTTTTTGCTACTATTTGCTTTTAATAGTATAATTTTTAAAAATGTATATTCATTTCTCAGCTGTTTTTTTATAACAATTTCCATTTCTTTCAGCCAAATTTAGTTTCATACAAGCGTACCATATATATATATTTTTTTATCATTATTCTGCTTTTTTTTTCCACTTACATATTTTACTTCAGTCTTAATTAAAATGTGTTGATATGTGAATCATTTTTTTAGTGTGGTGAGTAAAATAAAGGCCCTGCTCTGGTCTAATCGCATTACGCTTCCCTTAAAGGGTTTTTCATCAATTAATTTTATTTTATTTTTTAAAGAAAAGTGTTTTTTATTAATTTAAATTCTGTAGCACAAGAGTGAGCAAAATCAATTAATTTTAAATATTGAACATTAAATTTAAAATATTGTTTAGTTTCTATTAGGCTGTTGTTAGTCACATGGACTAAATGGATTCGATGCAAACCTCAGTAACTCTAAATCACATAAACAGTGTTAACTAGGATCTAAACGATAATAAAAAATAAATAAACAATGTACAAATTTAAGCAGTGAGCCTAAAACAAAGTAGAAGAAAAAGAAGCCTAAAATATTGTTGGAGAGGCAAAACCTTACAATATTTTTTTTTTCTGCTGAAATGAAAAAGAAAAGTTACAATAGAAAACATTTCCAGTTAAAAAACTTAAAAAGCTTCAAAATATTCAGATTATATTTGATTAAATATGTATTTAAACAGGAAATCTATACTGAGTTTGTTTGAATGTATTGGCCACAAAGCCCCTGCGATTAAACCACACATGCAGTACGTTTCCAGAGTTCGACGATTTCAGTGACTCAACTTCGGCTCCATCTGTTAACCAAAGTGAACCACAACTTCAGTACGAGTTCCAGTGCGACAGTTCAATCAGCTGTCCAGAGGGCGAAAAAGTAAAAGAAAGCGCTTCCATCCTGTAGAAACTATTTGGTTGTAGTGTAAGCCTGTCAGTAATCCTTTTCTCCTCTGACACAATTTCGAACATTTCCATTTGCCCTGAAGTACTTTTTCGGCACGTTTGATCCAGAAAGTGTCGGAATGAGATTCCAGAAATACGAGTGGGCCTTTTCAGAGTGTTTATAGGTTTATAAAAACGGCTCTCTTGTGAAGCTCAGAGATGTGTGGTCCCATCGGGCCATTGTCTCAAGCATCACTTGAAACGTCCATCGCGGTTTCAGCGAGTCTGTCGTGCTAAGACTTTAAGGCATTCGCTTTGTAGTGCTTAGTTTGGTTGGCATACAGAAGATTTGGGACAAAAAAATAAAATCCCTGATGCTCTCTCTCCCTCTCTCTCTCTCTCTAACGCTAACACACACACAATAACACACCTCTTTACAAAAAGCTTAAAGAGGGACAAAATGGAAAACTTGTATGTCTGCTAAGCAAACAGAACAAGCTAATGGATCCCCTTCTTCTCCTCCACCCATCGCAATTATGCTGAGAATATGGCTCGACTGGTTCACATCGTCCGGACCAGCGCTAATCCGTCACATAGATGTACATATCACATTCAGCAGCATGACTTCACAGCCACCCAGGCAGCCCGCGAGCAGGCGCGGAGACCTCCAGGAGGGAGAAGCGGCCTCCTTCAGCTCTGAATGAGCTAATGGAGGTTATGTTAATGGAGCTGGAGATTATGGGATTACCACTCGTCTAACAGTTATTACAGATGTTGGTAAACGGGCATTAAGGGCTCGTCTAATGCTGTCCTATTCATATGATGACCGATCCAGCAGCGCGTTTGATACTGACGATGGGGCAAACAAAGTTTTTTTGCTGTGCTGTGGTGGGTCCTCGTTCAGACACACACACACACAGCTCCAAATACACACACCAACGTATACACAGTCCCCAGTTGAACCCACAAAGGGGTTTGTTGACATGTAAAACCTTTTAATTGTAGCAATCTTGTCTAAATTAATCATTTACACCCACAAGCCTTTCATCATAATGATATAATTGCGGCTCTACACATACTGTACAGTATTCCCTTGTTAATAAACCGCAGGTAAATTGATGGACTCTACATCACAACATTCGCCACATGAGAACGTCTGTTTCAGAGTAACTAATATCCCCTTTGTAAGCGGTTCTGGCGAGTCAAACAAGTCATTAAGATTATCTCGGCACGACAAAAGAGAGTTTGGAAACGGCAAACAGAGGAGGCAAATCAAACAGCGCTTTGTCCGAGAGGCTTTGGTATGTTAGTGAGGTCCATACCAATTTGGAGATTTATGAACGTTCTCTCACTTTCTCTCTTGTCTGGGAAAATCACAGCTCCTCTCTGTCTTTCTTTTTTTTCAAATCAGATTCACTATTTACCGCATTATTTTCAACAGTTCTCCACAAAAATGTGTGCGCGACAATATACGAATCGAGCATACACACACACACACACACACACACAGGCACATACCCTTTGTACCCGCAAATGGTAACACAACTTCATAGGAGCGACTATAGCAACCAGATACAGCAGTCTTGAACTTGTCAGCTTTGTGCGTATATCGTGTTGTTCTGCATTGACTGTGTAGGAGCAGAAATAAAATAACTGGACGATACACATTTCTTTGCCACTTGCAGAATCCATGCAACTCGGGTGCACATCACCATTAAAGCAATCAAGGAATAAAACAAATACTAATAAAATTCATGTAAATAATTAGATAATTTTACTTTTATATCAAGTTATTTGTTAATTTTTATAAAAAAATTCTTTAAACATAACATTGTATTAAATTTAAACTGTATTACTTAAAACTAAGTATTTATTATTATTATTATTATTATTATTATTATTATGTTCACTTGCTTAAGCAATATAACGTTTCTGAATCACTGTGTGTTAGAATCACTTTTTTATCCCTTTATAAGGTGAAAATTAATTCTGGAGTTGATCCCACGGTCACCAAATTTCCAACTGAATTTAACACCTACTCTAATTAATCATTGTATGGAGTCTTTATAGCACCAAATGTACGCTCACCTCTAATGCTCTATTATTAGGAGCACATTGTCAGTCCCGGGTTGGCCTCCTTCTGTCTTTAGAACTGCTTTAATTCTTCGTGGCATAGATTCAACAAGGTGCTGGAAACATTCCCTAGAGATTTTAGTCCATATTGACACAGTGGCATCGGACAGTTGTTGCACATTAGTTGGCTGCACATCCATAATGTGAACCACCCGTTCCACCACATCCCAAAGATGCTCTATTAGTTTGAGATCTAGTGACTGTGGAGCCCATATGAGTAAAGTCACCTCACTGTCATGTTCAAGAAACCATTTTGAGATGATTGCAGCTTTGTGAAATGCCATGTTATCCTGCGGTCATAAAGAGATGGGCAGACACATAGTCAGCAACTATGTTCAGGTAGGCTGTGACAATTAAACTAGGCTGAAATGGTACTAAGGGAGCTAATGGGTGCCCAACAAAATCTCCTTCACACTATTACATCACCAGCCGCCTGAATCATTTATACAACACAGGATGGATCCATGCTTTCATACCTTTTATACCAAGTTCTGACCCTACCATCCAAATGTCATGGCAGAATTCACAACTCATCAGACCAAGCAACATTTTTCCAATCTTCCGTTGTTCATTTTTGGTGAGCCCATGAGAATTGTTGCCCTAGTTTCTTGTTCTTCTTCTGTTCCAGGTCTCCAGTTGCTGTGGTCCATCTGCTTCAAGGTTCAACATGTTGTGCGTCCAGAGATGCTCTTCAGCACACCCAAGTTGTAGCAAGATGTTATTGGAGATATTGTCGAGGACTGGTCCGAACATCCAGCAGGTGGAAGTGCTTTGCAATGGGAAGAGCCACACTCTTAAAAAACTTAATGTCGAGAAAGCATCTCAAAACACTATGAGAGCACAAGATCACATCAAGTTCCATTCGGCCAAGAACAAGAATCTTAGACAACAACAGGTACAGATCGTCCGAAACTGTACAGCTGAAGATTAAACACAAAAACATGAGCTGCATGCCTACAAAATAGTAATAAATAAATTACTATAAGAATTGAGCAGTAAACACTACAATTGCATATATAGGTTGGACTGTTGTTCTGGCTGAAATGCCAGACATCTCAGAAATGTATTATTTAATTTATTATGTTATTACTTAATAATGCCTTTTATGTAATGTTTATTTTATCTTATTGAACAGAATGCAAAATTTCTCACAACCTTGACAATGAATTAACTTTTTCCCTTATCTTTATTTTTTATTTATACTGTTGAGCAACTTTTTGTTCTTCTGATGTCTTTTGTGTGTATATATGTGTGTGCGCTAAAAAATTTCAAATGTCTTGTCTTACCTTGATTCCCACAGCACTATAGCCCATTTAACTATCATTTTAAAATATGTATATATAAGTGCACAATTTACATGCTAAAAAAAAAAAAAAAACCACTACATTCATGACTGATCAGTACTGATTACGCTATAAATGTTTTATAGGATGCAGCATATAAATGGAATTGTGTTTACTTAAGTTTAAGAAGATCAGGATCATTTACAGCACTGTCACAGGGGGCTCCTGAATTATAAACTCTATATTACTTAGCAATGATTTTTCCTTATAGTGCTACAGTATGAATGGAGTAATAATGCATCACTTAAGTTTCGGTCAATAAGGTTCCTCCAGGAAGCAGATGAAACTCTACACTCCATCGGCATGTTATGTTGCCCTCTGCTGACAGAACAGAACATTTGTCTATGCACATTGCCTGGCCAAGTCACCATTTGGATGTTAATGAGCAAATACTTTTAAGAGCATTTCATGGGAAAATGACTGTTGTGAGTAATATGGTTCAGCTGGCAACAATAATTTTCTTTTTCCTAACTAATGCAGTGAGTAGCTTCATGTTTCTTAAACAACCATGCTGGAATATGTATCCTGTGGTCCTGGAAAGGATGTGACTGATTTTATGAACAGTCACATTATTGGCTGCATCAAGCAAAGTAAAACAATAATAACAATAAAATCAATAAATCAACTAATGAAATTGCTGAAATTACTGGAGTTGGGTTAAGAACTGTCCAACATACTATTCAAATCTTAGAAGATAGAGCTGACCAATCAGCTTTTGCATTTCACTATAAGAATTGCTGTGAAAGAAAATGGCCTTAAAAATTACTTGGTACAGCAGTTTATTTGAACATTACATTAGATCTGATCACATACAGTTAAATAAAATGTCCTAAACTAAAAGATGCACAGGAATGTGGCTCGTTGCATTGCCATCTCACAGTTTCAGGTTCCTCAGTTCACTCCTGAGCTCAGGTAATTATGTGCACACATTCTTCCCTTGCCTCTCCTGAAATAAACCTATTGGTAGAGAATTTAAATCATATCTCATACAGCTTTAAAGAACAGGTGTCTTGTCCAAGGTGTACTTCCACCTTTGTGACGTGTTCCTGGGATCTGGATCCACCACAATAGATCAACTTTACTTTTTTAGGTTAAGTGCTTAGTTGAGATGAAAATGATGAAATGAATACATACATTTGTCTTGTATTTTCCTTCTTAATTTTCATCAATCAGTAAGACGTAGTGGTGTAGTGGTTAGCACTGTCACCTTCTGTCTCTGTGTGCATGGAGTTTGCATGTTTCCTCCTGGTATTCCGGTTTCCTCCCACGGTCCAAAGACCTGCATATTAAGCTAACTGGTGTTCCCAAATTGCCTGGAGTGTGTGAATGAGTGTGTGTATGTGTGGGTGCCCTGCGATGGATTGGCACCCTGTCCAGGGTGATCCAAGTCTTCTGGGGTAGGATAAAGTGGTATAGACGATGAGTGAGTTAGTGAATTTGCCTTCCGAAAAGAAAGAAACTTTTTAGAAACTGAAACTGTACAAAATAACTGGAATATACAAAATCTGAATTGTTAATGTTGATCTGATTTGTACAACTTTTAAATTACCCTGGTTCTCAATGAATCTATTTTGGAATGTGGTTTTGTGCATATGATGTGTCTATAAGCATTTTATTCTGTCATAAATTGCCCTGAGGAATTTATACTCACTATGTAATACCAACTTCTCCACAATACACTGAGTTAAGATCCTTTGAAGCGAATCGCCTAAGTGGGTGTGAAGCTCGGATGCTTTCAGCCCGTCCTTATGATCTCCTTGTTCCAGGCTCCTTTTCATTAATAAAAAGAAAAAGAGAAGACAAGACTTGTCATTGTGATATTGCACCACCGTGGCTGTAGCGAAAAGTGGGAGCGATGGGAACCCCGTGAGTCCAAGGATGTGAGCTTTCTTTTGGGGGGAGGGGGGCGGGGGGTTAGCATCTATTTTGTGCTAATAAAACCATATTTAGGGTGAACTAGCGTGAGGTGAGCGTCCCCTGAATAAATGGGACCTATTCATATGGGTTTAAGAGGGCAGCGTGGGGCTGCAGGGGGCAGCGTGGGGCAGCGTGGGTCTGTGGTTGTGCTCTAATCCCAGTATTTGTGTTCTATCTAGGGCACTTAGCTAGTGTGAAGGATTCCTGTTACGACTTGCTGCTGTGTTCAGGAAATTCTATTGGTATGCATTAGGAGGAAGAATAAGAAAATCACCAAATCATGTCAAGTAATGTGGCAAAATGAATTATTTCCCAAATCCCCCAAGGTAGTAAAACAGGCTGCTAAGCAAAAACACTAACCATTTCCATAAAACAGGGAAATCATGATGTTGAACTATATCGATTAGTTTTATGCCTAAACACTAGTAGAGTCTAGCGTTGCCTAGCATTGGCTGGATTTTATTAGCCATAGCATAAATGAGAACTAGCTACAAAGACAAATGAAACGTTACCAGCAGCCACTTTGTAGCATCGACCTGAAATATATTTTAAAAATTCATTTAAAGGTTTCCTTTTTCTTATCCAATATTCTTTACAATATTAAAAATACACACTATTTATAGTATACGAGCTTAAACTAATGTAGCATTTAGGTAGCATTTGAAAATATGTGTGTATGTGTCCACCATGACCCTAAACCAAATACGGCGGTTACTACAAATGAATAAATGAGAAATTTATAAACAATTTCCGTAACCCAAAGTAGAATCATAATAATCTCTTAGATATTTGCTAATAGTCAGCATTATGTATATGTAAGTGTTTTATTCATTAGCGTTTACAACATACAGCTGATGGTTTCAGACCTTCAGACTCTATTCAACCCTCATGAGTTTCGGCTGTGGAGGGTGAACTAGGGAATAGGGAATAGGAAGGATGGCATCTAAATCAAACGCAGCGATCACCCCGTGCTCCAAGGAGGATCCTCCTGTTGTTCACAGTGTTTAGAGAAAAGGGACGCGTCTCATACTCGGGTTTGGGGCTGCGCTAATTTAACTGCGTAAAATCGGATTGAAAGTGAGCCAGCAGTGTTTATGTCAGTTCACATCTCGTCAGATTGCGAGGGTGTGAACTGAAGTCGACGGTACTGAGGCCTAATCCAGAACTAAAGGCAAAATAATTAGGGGCCCCATATCTAATCCCTCCTGCTCTTTCTCCTGCTCCTGAATCGCATTAAAATAAAGCAGCGCTGGCGGCTTGCACTTTCCTCGGAGTGCAAACTTCAAATGTGTAAAAAAAATTAAAATAAATAAACGTGACGGATAAGAAAACACAGAATCATGAAGTTGTTAATAAGCAGCATATAATCAGACTAAATATAACAATTGAAAACGATGACATAAAAAAAAGTCATATTCTGTTGTAGAGGATATATTAGCCTATGTATTATTTATTATTGGTCCCAGTTTTATGAGTCCCAAAGTCCCAGACTTTGTAGCATGTCATGTTTCTAATATTTCAAACAAATTGGAGTTTTGGACATTTTTATATTGAAGTTTGCATGGGGATGATTTAAGGATATAAGGAGAAACTCAATATTTATTTTAAGTAGAGGGATTTATAGATGATATAGATTACTAGATACGCCCACGACTTCGTTCTCATGTAATTTAACTGCACACTCATAATTGTGTTTTAAAAAATGTACAGCGTACATCTGTTGAATTTTGGAATGAACAAAAATGTTTAGGTTACCTGAAGTGCACGGAATGAAGGTGAGATTATGTTTATTAAGTAGATTTAAACTGAAGACTCTTAAGTGCATATTAAAAAATATACAGTGTCCTCTGTTGAATTTTGAGATGAACTAATGATTTTTTCAAGGTCAATTCTGTAATGATATAAGGGCGTTTTCCATTTAAAGTTTAAAGTAGTATATCTTCTCTTCCCGCAGGCAGATTGCGATGAAGCAAAGCCTCTGTGTTACCTCAAGGTCGGACAAATATACCTTTGAAAACCCCATTAAAATTTGTTCAGTAGTTTTTACGTGATGCGTGCCCAAACAAACAGACAAACAGATGTGTTCTATTACTGATCTTACGTCCCCAAAAATACTTTTTTTGCAAATATCGTCAATGTACAGACACGGCAACTTTGCATTTTTTTTTATATGTATAGATGGGCGTAAGTAGTCGGTTTCTCACCTACTATGTGGAAGGCGTGGGTTCGATTTTCACCCAGTGCAGTGCCAGTGAACCACGTGACGCCGGCAGCCCGCCTCTTTTCTAACTGCTTGCTCACGCACTGTTCGGGGCGGCGTAACACACTCGGAGGACAGCGCTATCCGCTCCTTCTGCAAGCTCACAGACGCCCCTGATTGGCTGTAGAGCCGTGATTAATGTGGGAGCACTAAGTATCTCTCATCCCTGCCCTCAGAGTGATGTCGGCCAATCAGCTTTCTTTAGACCTCCGGATGTGAGAGGTTACAGCATCACCTGCTGTATAGGGCGAGCACTTTACCACTGCGCCACTCAAACTAAATTTAGTTTGATGGATTTACATAATTTATGGCAGCAAAAACATCGGTACATTCAGATAGACAAAATGAATTGTTTGGATGATTAGATGTTCACATCCATAGCTACCTGAAAACCTCTACAAATTCAGTTGCAGGGTCATGAAAAGTGACATTTGATTCCCTCAAAGTGGGAGTAACACCCATTAAAAATTTATTCACTCATTTTCTTTCTGCTTTTCCTGCTGCCGGTCATCTAGTCCAGAGCTTCCAGCTTCACCAGGAGAGTTGATCACCAGGTGTCAAAAAGATACTGTATGAGATATTATCTCTTCTACATCTAGGCAGCGACTTACATTTTTATCTCATTATACATCTGAGCAGTTGGGGTTAAGGGCCTTGCTCAAGGGCCCAACAGGGACAACTTGCTGGTAGTGGGACTTGAACCTGGGACCTTCTGAACCGTAGTCCAATGCCTTAACCACTGAGCTACTCCTGACCCTTAACTATATTATTTATAAAATCACATGTGAAAAGAATAGCCTGTATTGTACAAGTCGATTATTTAAGTATTTAAGATTATTTAAAGCCCCCACCCCCTCCCCTTTTTTCTGAATTGATTTATTGTTCATACTTTATATATAAACATAATTGTACACTGTAATCACAAGAGGTTCAGCAGGACAATATGTCTGTGCCTCTATGAAAATGTGGTTTTAGTTCAGTGGCTTTACCACCAGATGGTGAGCTTGGCTAACATCGCCAAGCATCCTCAGCACAATGCACTAAAAACAAGACAGTTTTTTAATTTTTTTTACGTTTTTGAATATAATTCTAAATATGTTTTACAGCCAAGCTTTGTTCTATGTCATTTAGTCTTTTGTTATATTTCACTTCTTTTTATTTTTAATATCAGTATTAATAATAATAACTTGTTCCAACGTGCAGTTCTGTTTTCCTCAAACTTTACAGATAATTTAACTTTCATGATTATTATTATTATTATTATTATTATTATTATTATTATTATTAGATATGGTCTACAGCCAAACCAATGTTCAAAACAGTGTGTATGGTGCAAAGGTTTGTACACCCACACTGAATGAATGTACGTATCTGCGTGTCTCTGTATCGCTCATTATAGAAACAGTCTGACATGAGTTTCCTTTGGCACTGGGCATTTCCTTATTGCCCTCGCTCTTCTTTCCATGGACGTGTCTGTGCCTTTCAGTGCCAATAAAGTAGGAATGGCTTGCAGGTTGTAGAGCAGCCTTCATGTCTGTACTGTAAGTATCAGTGATTGATACAATACTGAATCATTCAATACTGGATTTTATTACCGAATCATTCAACACTGAATCATTAAATACTGAATTATGCATTACTGAGCCATGCATTACTAAATCATTCAATACTGAATAATTAAATACTGAATTGTGCAGTACTGAATCACTTAAAATGTAATCATGCAGTACTGAATGATACAATACTGAATCACACAATATTGAATCATTCAATACTGGATTTTATTACCGAATCATTCAACACTGAATCATTAAATACTGAATTATGCATTACTGAGCCATGCATTACTAAATCATTCAATACTGAATAATTAAATACTGAATTGTGCAGTACTGAATCACTTAAAATGTAATCATGCAGTACTGAATGATACAATACTGAATCACACAATATTGAATCATTCAATACTGGATTTTATTACCGAATCATTCAACACTGAATCATTAAATACTGAATTATGCATTACTGAGCCATGCATTACTAAATCATTCAATACTAAATAATTAAATACTGAATTGTGCAGTACTGAATCGCTTCAAAGTAAATCATTCAGTACTGAATGATACAATACTGGATTGTTCAGTACTGAACCACTTAAAATGTAATCATGCAGTACTGAGTGATACAATACTGAATTGTGCAGTGCTGAATCACTTAAAATTGAATAATGCAATACTTAATCATACAATACTGAATTGTGCAGTACTTAAAATGTAATTATGCAGTACTGAATGATACAATACTGAATTGTGCAATACTGAATCTTTTAGTACCAGTTCATTCAATTTAACACCGACTCATACAATACTGAATAATTTAATACTGAATTATGTTAATTCAATGTTATGTTATTGAACTGAATATTGAACCATTCATAACTGAATCATGCAATACTGAATCGTCCAATCCAAAATCCTTCAATACTGAATTATTCAGTACTTAATCACTTAATACTGAAATATTCAATATTGAATTAAGCAACAGTTTAATACTGAATCATTCAATGCTGGCTCATTCTTTGGAGTTATGCAATACTAAACAATTTAATAGTTAATTATGCAATACTGAGTCATGCAATCCAAAATCATTTTATACTGAATTATTCAGTACTTAATCACTTAATACTGAAATATGCAATACTTAATAGGGCAATACGGAATAGTTTAATACTGAATCTTTTAATCCTGACTCATTCAACAGAGTCATGCAATACTAAACAATTCAATACTGAAACATGTAATACTGAGTTGTTCAATATTGAACCATTCATGACTGAATAATGTAATGCTGAATCATACAATACTGAATTGAGCAAAACTAAATTCTTAATATTAAATAAGAGTAATGAAACCCTGGATCATTTAACAGAGTCATGCAATACTGAACAATTCAATACTGAATGCTGAATCCTGAATACTGAATTATGTAAGTTAGACTCGTTGCATATTTAACCATTCATAACTGAACAATGCAATATGGAACCAGGTAATACTGGATCATTCAACACGAAATAAATCAATACTGAATTGTGCAGTACTAAATCACTTAATACTGAATTATTCAATCCTGGCTCATTGAATATGTGCAATACTGAAAACAATCTGATTTATGTAATACTGAATCATCTATTATTGACCCATTTAAAACTGTATCGTGCAATACTGAAATCAACACTGTATCATATGATATCACATAGAAACAAATGTCTATCACTTTTTTTTAACCAAATTATTCACTATTCTCAGTGTATTTTTTTAAACATCACATTTTTGCTCACGTTGAGAAATACCCATAATATCATCTTACATGACTCTAAAAGAAAGGAAAACATTGGGGGGATTGGGGGGGGCGCAAAGATGGATGAAAGGCCCTTTGTCAAAGAGAGCTAGAGAATAATTCTAAGAGTCTGAAATTCTGGGATTTGAACTCATAACATGTTAGTACTGCAGAACAACCCACCGTCTTATGGTACCAGTGCCAAATAAATATCACTGAACAGCACATGATCAAATAATATCATATAATGTCAAAAGCCAAATAAAACAGAGTGTTTGTGTCTGAAACAGCAAAGCAGGAACTCAGCCCAGGTCAGGAATGTCAGGCAGGAAGTCCTCCGGCTGCTTCAGAAATAGACTTCCTGTTCTCCACTGCCCCTTTGGGTGTGGGTCGGGCTTCTTTTGAGGTGTTGATAGAGAAATTGGTCCATTTAGAGCTACAGCTGAGAAAGCCACCATCTGGCACAGGATCTAAGTTAGCACTGGCATGCTAACTGATGTGTGTGTGCGTGTACGTATGTGTGTTGAGGTTTCCAGTTTAGCTAATTTTTTCAACTATTACAGTTCCTACAAACCTGATCGCAGCATTCAATCTCTTACAGTAAGAAAAAAAATAAGTTTTTATGTCACCTAAGCTATACACTTTAATTTGTTTAAATCTACAGCAGATTAACAGTGAAAGCCATAGTGTAGCTGAAGGAGTGCCAGTGATGCAAAATAAAGGCATACCGTGAAGGCATCATTTATCTTCAGTCAGCACTCTATCCTAGGTAGGGTCTTTTCCTGGCACTTCTTGGAACACTGGGCAGGAGCTGGAAATATACCCCCTGGATGTACGATGCACCTACCAGAGTGTTACAAGGAGAACCTGAAGGAAACCAATATGGACATAGGGAAATCGTGCAAACATCCACATGTATTGTAACCCAAGCTCCGGATCCAGAATACTTTGCTAGCTCAATGCCCTCTTTTTTCCATAGAAAACAGTCAGATGTACAGTACAAATGCATTTGGAAGATTTTTCATGCACAAAAATGAAAGAAATAGACATAATTTGAGATTTTTAAAAAATCTATTTTGCTTTTCTGTGATCCTGGGAATTTAGTGTACACTACACTGTAATCTGTTGATTGTCCAGTTCCAACAGACCTACAGTACCGGTATCAGTTGGATAAAGTAGTCAAAAGTTTGGAAAAAGTTTCCAAACTGTGAAATAACACATCTGGCATTAGGTAATTACGGAACAACAACAACAACAGCAGCAGCAGCAGTCAGTTGGTATTTTAATTCAATTCAATTCAATTCAATTTTATTTCTATAGCGCTTTTAACAATGGTCATTGTCTCAAAGCAGCTCCACAAAATGAAAGAATATTTATAGAAATGTGTATGTGTGTGAAAAATGTGTCTAGATAGTGATGAGATTGTCCCTGGTGAGCAAGCTAAAGCTACGCTTACACTGTCAGTTAAATGTGACCCGATTCCGATTTTTTGCTCATATGTGACACATATCAGATATTTTCTATGTCCGTGTAAACAGGAAAAAAACGCATCCATTCCAATATTTCGAGAGCGGTTTCAGGCCTCCTTCATATGTGGAAATAAATCAGATATAAATCAGATATGTGCTAATGTGATTGTCATGTAAACAGACAGATCAGATTTTTCTACACTCTGCCTGCGCACGCTCGCTCAACTTCGTCTAGTGTTACAAAACTGCCACAAAACCAGCCAATCACAGACTTCCACACACCGCTTCTGATTGGCTGTTCCTTCTCTATCAGTGTGGCAGTTTTGTAACACTGGACAAAGTTGAGAGGAGACACTGCATGCGTAGAATTGAGCGATTGAGTCCCTTTAACTATGCGCGATGTTTCAGAAAGTATGGCAAGTGTAAACAATTGAATCGGATATCGGTCATAGTTGAAAGAACGTGTAAACAGACGGTCAGAAAAATCAGATATAGGCAACAAATCAGATTTGGGCATCAAGACCTGCAGTGTAAACGGGGCTTAAGTGTGACGGCGACGGTGGCAAGGAAAAACTCCCTGAGATGGCAATAGGAAGAAACCTTGAGAGGAACCAGACTCAACAGGGAACCCATCCTCATCTGGGTGATAATGGATAACAGGAATTATATAAAAGCATCATGTGTGGTATGCAGCTGGAAGTTCAGTATAACAGAAGTTATTTTAAATTAACATGAAGCCCATTTAAGCAGGAAATGGTCAGACTACCTTAGTAAAAGCTCTGGCTCTGGTTGGCTTGCATGACCATATAACATTATGACTGGGTATGAAGTATGCATGAGACCATAAAAGTGCTCTCAGTGGAAGTAATAACAATGGCTTTCCCCTGAGAACGGGATCAGTATTAAAAACTAGACATTTCCCTTCTCCATATGGAAAGGCAATGGGAACTGCTGCTTTCAATGGAAAAGTTCAGTTAGTCTGCCGTGGTCGTTCATTAGTACGCCATTTTGCGCCATCGACATACAATTGATTCCTATTTTAAGGACACAATGTGGCCAAACAAGGAAGCTATGCAGCAACATTCTCAGCGGGTGTATTCATGAACTGAGCAACATTTTCTTATAAACATCTTGTGACTCTTAAAGACTCTTACTTATGTACCAACCTTACACACACACACTTGCATACACTTTTGCACATTACGTTCTCTCTGACATCAGCAGCTTGGTTATTTGTCCAGGCAGAGTGCTTGTGTTCTTCCTCCAGGACAAATGAAGTAAACACAGACATGAGGTTGAGGTCAGAGGTCACGCGCCTCCTGAAGTGGTCTCAGTGTTTTTTTTCCAGAGCATGCAGCTGTGGATCGACTCCCAAGAATACTTCACCTGTCTTTTTAAATAGTTTGACCTGAAGGTTATAGGACAATCTGCTCGCCTGTCATTATTTATTCATATCTATGAGCAGCATTCAAGAAAACAGGACTTTTTTTATGTGCAGAATATCAGAACACAGTTATGAGAGTAAAAACTCTATTTATTTCTTTATGTAAAGCTCTTTTTCCAGCGTGGATACACTCAAGGCTTTCTCAATACGATTGAAGCCATGATCGGACCGCCTCGCAAGAACACCTGGGACCTCACCTTGACTTGAACACCTTGCACTTCCATTGTCCGGGTTCAGTTCACATCCAGGCTTGATTCCCGTCTCTGTGTGCTGGGCTCCTCCTGGTTTTGTGGGTTCCTCCTGGTTCTCCGGTTTCCTCCCACAGTCCAAAAACCTGCAGATTAGGCTAACTGGCTTTCCCAGATTGCCCGTAGTGTGTGTGTGTGCCCTGCGATGGATTGGCACCATGTCCAGGGTACACCCTGCCTCATGCCCTAAGTCTCCTGGGATACGCTCCAAGCTCCCCGTGACCCTGAACATAGGATAAAGCACTATAGACAATGAGAATGTAACAGTGTTACAAAGAAATAGACAATAAATGTTTACCTTTAAAACATGGAAACAAAGATGAAAATGTATATAATAAAATTAAGCAATACATGTTTTATTTATATTTATGGTCTTACGAAGATGCTTATGGCAGAACATTGGTGGCTCAGTGGTACAGTAGGTTTCTCATCAGCCATGCGAAAGGCCCGGGTTTACTTCTCACCCAATGTCCAAACCAAACCTCAGCCACTGGACGCAGTGCTAAAAAGGGATGGTCCTTTGTGGTGACCCCTTGACAGGAGGAGCTACTGTAAGAACAATAACCAAGATACTTTTGGTAAACGGTGAAATTAATAATAATGTGTTTAAATTCCCATGCAAATAGAGTTATTATAGTTTGCAATTTTTCTGATTTTGGAGAACAACATAAAAACGTATTATTCATTTGGTGAAAATTTGAGAAAGTTACAAGAAGCACATTTTTGGTCATGGAGTAAAACCCAATAAGGTGTGATTTCAGAGGACAAAAATCAATAATAAAGTCACGTGACTGATGTGAAGCAGGGTCATTGTTTTAACAATAACAGTGAATTCCAGAAAAAGTGTTTTTCTTCTCCATACTAAAGAAATGATTCAATACCTACAAAATATGCAAAATATACAAAAATATATATTTTTTAAATATTTAATTAAAAATGTTAACATTGTGGAACATCTGCAAGATTTTTCTTTTTTTTTTTACTTTGTAATATTATTTTTTAATTTTGTTAACCTGCCAAGCCTGTGTCATATTCTACAGCACTTGATGTATTATAGAATCCCGTGAGAATGCAAATATCATGCATGCACGTGGGTGGGGTATGTCTGAATGAAGACGTGAAGAGCATTTGTATAAAACTGAGGCATGTCTGAATGACAGAAATGCACTGATAAAGCTTGGAATGTTAAACTAGGCTTAAACTGTTCCTGCATCATGCTCTATTTTTTCTCCCTTTTAACATTAATACAGTTTGTCACGTTACAGAGAAATAAGAAAGTCCTTGAGTTTCTGAAGACTTTCCCATGCTGGAAAACCATTTGTTACAATGGCAGTGGCAGTGCTGGAGGCTCCTTCTATAAATGTTACATAACAGAAACCAGCATTATACTGAAAAAAATTTTTGACTTTAGTTTTTACTTTCTTACAATCCTAGATCCTAACTTTCGCACCTGTCATACAATGATGGCATTAATTAAACCTTCGAGTTGCCTTTTTACTTTTCATTTGTATGCATTGGGCGGCACGGTGGTGTAGTGGTTAGTACTGTCGCCGTGAACCTCCAGGGTCCGGGTTCAATTCCTGGCTGTGTCCGATTCCGGTCTCTGTGTGCATAGAGTTTGCATGTTCTCCCTTGGTTGCTTGGTGGGTTTCCTCCGGGTACTCCGGGTTCCTCCCACAGTCCAAAGACATGTAGGTTAGGTTATTTGCCATTCCCAAATTGGCTGTAGTGTGTGAATGTGTGGACCCTGCCTTGTGCCCTAAGCCTCTTGGGATAGGCTCCAGACCCCGCGTGACCCTGAATACAATATTAAGCGGTATAAATGGTGAGTGAGCTTTATGCATTATAGTAAAGAATTCTGAAACCGTTTATAGTCATAAACTAATTAATAATGACATCCCTAAAGCCTTAACACACTTCTCCAGCTTTGACCTTGATATCATTCTCTAGGCTAATCTGAACTGAACTGAACTGAACTGGCCGTTTATCCAAGGCTGTCTGAGAGATTTAAATAAGCCTGGCGTGAGGGCACAGAGTCTGTGCTGGACATGAAGTCCACCCCCACCCTAAAAATCCTACATCTGGATCCTTTCTAGTCCCCTCCCTTTGTCCCTCTCTCTCTGTTGCTCTGTCTCTTTTTCTCCCTCCCTCGTCCCTTTCTTTCTCTCTCTCTCTCTCTCTCGCTCTCTCTCCCTCCCTTCCTGTCGACCATGGAGTGGAGGATGTGTCTGGAAGAGGGGCAGAGGAAGACTGGAGGAAGGCAGCAGAGCGGCTATGTACCCCCTCTTCTCTTCCCCCTGTTTTCTCTCTCCGCGTGTGCGCTGCTGGCCCTCAGCGAAGGGCTCCTTCTACACAACCCGAGAAGACGACAGCTGAACCTAAATGTCACAAGGAAACCAGAATGGCAGTGACAATCCTGGAGGTACAGCTCTACCTTTTCACTATGCACTTTTATGCATGCTTGCCAAGCTATTGTCTCGGGACTACTACAGTAAGTTGTGACAATAACTACAGCTAATGCAGAGACGCAGGAAGGAAAAAGAGAGGAAGGCTTGACTACCTAACAGGAGAATTGAGATTCAGCATCATGAGATACTGGATACTGAGCTGAGTCATTCCTGACTGCAAGAGTAATCCGGTAAACTGAAGGGCTGGAGACACTAATGTCAAACCCTCACATGCTGCTTGAAATGATGTCAGTCTTATGACCACAGAGAAGGATGAAGAGGCTTATTCATTTAAAACTCTCATGAGAGTTAGTCAGTGTTCTTATATTACATCAGGGTATGGAGATATACAATACAGCTCAGTATCTCAGTTGTATCTCAGGTCATGGCTATACTGTACATGTCAGGAATGCAAAACAAACCACATGCTCTAGTGCTGGGGAAAGGAAGACAAAGTCACTTATCGCTGCAGTATAGGTTTCAGTATAGGTGTTTCAGCGTGTCCCTAGACAAAGAGTTTCTAGATGAAAAGTTATTGAGGTTGGCTGTCAGTATAGGATATAATACAAGCAATCCGTAATGTGCTACCACAGCTTGGTTGTTAAGCTAAAATGATGACATTCGAGGTTTAAAAATGCGTACGGTGAAAAAAACATAGTATCGTTACTAAAAGTGTCTCACACACGTGTCTCGGTGAAAAAGTAAATGATCAGATTCTTATCAGGATTACATAACACCAATTTTCATAACGCTTCTCATCTCCTGATCCATGCTTTGTTTTTTGTTTTTGTTTTTAAATATGCATACACATTTAAACTTTTATCAGATAAAAAAAAAACACATTTGCTAAATACAATTTCACGCTCTTTTATGTAGTCTCTGTAACTTTTGAATCTTTCAATGATCTTAATTGTCATTCAGTTGAAACTTGTCCAACTTGAAAAAGTGTATTATTCAAAAAGGCTAAACATAAATTTGGCATGGTTACGGACACTACAGATTTTTTGCTTTTACCAAAAACCAATCTAAGCCACAGACTTTTACAGGTCATATGCTTCTAAAAGCTTAAAACAATTTTAGTATCAATGCTCTTGAAGTTAGCAACTCGCAATTTTTTGGCAAGCAAGATCGGTCACTTCATTGTTGCATGAACTTCAGAAGTACCTCCTTTGGGACACACATTGGCAGCTCATGATACTACTGTATATGGGAGTCTAAAACGTAATATGTGTCAGTAGGTCGAGTAAGGTTGGACAATGCATTACATCATAGATCTCATTAAAAGCATGACAATGATGTAAGGAACTTGTCGCTCTCTTCTGACATTTCTGTCATTGAACACTGGAAATGCTAATGATACGCTGCATGAATATACTGTACAACCTGGGCTAGAAAGAAATCAGCTCCATTTATAGCACAGTGTGTATTTTAAATCAAACGTTACTGGTGTTGTAGTTCTTTTCACAAAAGTCCAAACTTGTCCATAAATCTAAGATTAAGATTAAAGCCCTTAAATTCCAGAGCATTTTAGAGATTTCTTTCTTTCTTTTTTTTTGCATTTTAGATTTAGGATCATTTTAGGATTTAGGATTGTACAGTATATAGTGACAACTTTTTTTTTAGCACAACCTAGGCAATGTGATGTACTGAATTTTATTTTATTTTATACAAACATGACTGAGCAAAAAAAAAAAAAAAGTGTCACATAGTTTTCATTGTTTCAATTGTAATTAAATGTTGTGATTGTTGCTTTTGATTGTTTCTATGACTATAATAATAATAATATTAATAATAATAATATGTTCATTTTGAAAGTTCTCAATTTTTGTGACATCATTCCCATATTCCAGTAGAGGTTAAATCTACACATTATAAAAGTAATACTAACTTTTGTTCTACCTGACAGATCTATGCCGCTTGAGTTTTAAGGATTTTACCGTCACCTAATGTGAAATAAACCAATATAGAAGCCTGTTTCTCTTTGAAATGCATGGCCGCTTAGCTCCGATAGCGCATTCATACGAGGCAACCAAATGACACATATAATGTAGCTTAAAAGCATGGTTTAATACATTTAATTTGTAACCGTACAACACTGTGCAAAAGTCTTAGGCACCCTGTGTTTTTATTACCAACTTTGTTATAGTTTTTTTTAATGACTTTATTATTGAGTCAGTACAAAAACATTAGTGAAAAGTAAGAACAATATTATATTATAATATTATAAGTGACCCATTTTTTTTTTTTTTCCCCGATTTTCTCCCCTTATTTAGTCGTGTCCAATTCCTCCCCGTCACTAGGGGGCTCCCACATTAAGGCTACTACTACCACTCAGTCGGGAGGGCCGAAGTCTATCACGTGTTTCCTCCGAACCACGTGACGCCAGCCGACCGCATCTTTTCGAACTGCTCGCTCGCGCACCATTGGGGGCGGCGTAACGCACTCAGAGGACAGCGCTATCCGCTCCCTTCGGTTGCGTGAGCTCACAGACGCCCCTGATTGGCTGTAGAGCCGTGATTAATGTGGGAGCACTAAGTACCTCTCATCCCTCCCCTCTGAAAGAGCTCGGCCAATCAGCTCTCTCTAGACCTCCGGCTGCGAGAGGTTACAGCACCACCCGGGATTCGAAAAAAAAAGATGTTGGGTTTTGCATGCAAAAAAGAAGCAGGTGCAACAGTCAAAATTCTCACAAGAACTGTGTGCGCTTCTGCAGGAACATTGCACAGATTGTACCTGACACTAAAGGGTCCTTAAAGCATCGTCACACCAAAGACTTACAGCAAAGTACTGTGTATCCTTTTAAAATTAAGGGAAGAGTTGAAGCAACCTTTGGCCGACTAGTCCACTGATTGGACGGTTGTCCCACCAAGCAGTCATGGCTTGGCACTTGACCAAACCCATTATCGCTAAAATGCTTAAATGTATCCTGTTTTTAAAAGCGCATTGGATACAAAATGTCAGCCAAAGGGAGTAAATGTCAAGTCTGAGGAATACCCATAACATGTCAATGGAATGAAACCACAACCACCACATAGCTTCTAAAGTAGAAATCTCATTATGTGAGTGACGTCAGACAAAAAAGATTTTTAAAAGGTTGAATTTGCACACAAGTCTACAAAAACATCGGATGTCAAATATACCACGTACATACAGTATAAGCTGAATAAAGCTTTCTCCTTTGGGGTGCCAGATTCCCCGGCAGCAGGTGAGGAGGTGTGGCCGGAATTGGAGCGGGCAGAATGCTTGGCACGGGGTGCAGCTCTCAAATGGGCTTCGGGTGTGTTTTGCCGCCCAGAACACCTCGAAAGGCTCGCACATTACAAGAAGAGGGAGAGTCAAAGGACAGCATCCATAAACTCTCGGTTAAAGGTAGAGTTCATCTTTACAACAAAAAAAAGATTTTTGAGTCAAAATGAATACATGTTTTCTGAAATTACTTGTTCTTGAGTCCATTAGCAAGAATTGTTCCTGTTTCATGAGTGTTTTATGATGGAGCAGTAGCTAGCGTTGCCTATCTACAACCTTCCAGGTTCAACCTTGAGCCCTTGTTATACTTGGTGTAGAGGTTCTACCCACGTCCAATTGGAGTTTCCTTTAGGTTCTTTAGCTTCCTTCAGACTTTATATACACATATTGGTGTGTAGATTGGCTGTGTGTGTATGCCCTGTGTATAGAACCTAGAACCAAGTGTTCTTGGAATATGTTTTCAACTGTTTAACTCAAATGTAGTGATGAAATCTTGAAAAAGAAAAAAAACTATGACTATGAAAAACAGTCCTTGTTAGTGTTAGTGGACTCACGATTTTGTATGCTATTGGATATATGTTTAGCACAAAAATCATTCGTGTTTCTTGTATTATTTATTATATGTGGCTTTCTTGCAGTCGGTCGTTCAGTCCTATCTAGAAGGTGTAGACTGGGGACTGGGACAGCTCAGAGAGGCCCGTGCTGAGCTGAGAGACGTGTCTCACGCTATGAAGTTGGTGAGACTCGAATCCAGTAAGAACGCTGAAAGCATTAACGTCCTGGACGCGCTAAGAGAGGCGTCCATCGATCACTGTCAGCTGCTGGCTGCCGTTACGAACCTGCCACATCTCCACTCAGGTTAGGCTTTATTCTGACATATTCTGAAATATTTTAGGTATCTCTGTCCTCACAAACCTAATAACATAACAATTTCATGTTTGTTTTAATATTATTTTAATCAACAGACCTCATAATTTAGGATCCTACATGTTAACCATTACACTATGGAACCAGAACACGACATTATCTACAGTACCAATCATGTTGCCATTATCGCTAATGACATTAGCTTCAGCTGTTAGTTAGACCCCATTACCACACATCTCGTTTCAGTTTACTGCTAATGGCCCACCTGCTAAATTCCCATTTTAACGCTAGTCAGGGAACAGCTGAGAGAATTTTAGATGCGATGCCTGCGGGAAATTTGCAATATGCTTGTCGTAAAAAAACTGGTTGTTCGTTTTCCTGGAAGCCAGAAAGCATTGAGCAAATGACTGTCACCCACTGAGCAGAGTGTAAAATGCAAAGCAATTCACTGGAGGTTTTATAGTTCTCATTTAAACAGTCCCACTGCAAGGAGCTCAGCTAAATGACATGAAACATCTGTATCTACTTAATGTGTCCTTTTTTTTCTTCATTGTTATACTGCCTGTCTCTACATGCATGCAAATTGGAATTGCAACATCATGTAAATACAATGCCCTAAAAGATTCATTAAATATGCATCACCATTATATAGTGATTACCATCTCAAGGGCAAAAGGACACACTAGGATCTGTGGCTGGAAACCCACACCAGCATGACTGGCAAATCGTTTCTTCTCTTTTGACGAGAGGGAAACTACCTGATGATTGCTGGTTGCTACCTGGTTGCTCATCAATACGCAGTTGGGATGCAATACAATGCTGCTCCCTGCACCTTTATTTGGTTAATGCTCCAAATCTCCATATGTGTATCTGTATAATCAGTATATCGCTCAGAAATGAAGAGAACCAGAACAATCCGAGAGGTAGAAATGCATGGTGTTGTTAGCATGATGTGTGAATTCTGGCTCAGCCAAATCGCTCGACTTCATAATCATTCTCAGTAAGGCATGAATGTGGAACTGTGAATTGCATGTGAATGTATTTCCCTAAAATCAACAAAATTAGCCTCATAAACAGTTAATAAGGCTGAAGGAATCAATATTGTACATGGTATGAAGGCGGTCTTCCTTTTTAATACTCATTTATACAGTATCTAAACACTTGCACACAATGAAAGTAAAAAAACCTTCCACTTACATGAGTCACAGGACTGGTGCACACCATTAGTCTGAACCAAGTGAACCTTTCTGGCAAAAATGTGCAATAGTGCAACACTTACTTGTAACTGTATTTTGTCTGTTTGGAGCACATTGGTATTTTAACTAAATTAGGGGGTGAAAGAAGCCAAGAAAGTGTCTTTAATTCTTGCTACATCAGAACATTTGGTACATTTGTTGTTTTGGCACGTGCTTTTATTCAAAGCTGCTTACAAATGAGGCAGATTCCAAGCACAGAGCTGAGACTGAGAGCGTAAGATCCTTAATGGCTTTGCTCAAGGCCTCAACTATGATGCAATCCTGGGAACAAAAAAAATGTAACCTTCTGGCATCTGGTACAAATTGTGCATAAAATGTTTAACATTTTCCTCATATTTTTCACAGCGCTCGAAGTTCAGTCACATGACACATTTACCATGATATGTTAGTCAATATGTCACTGTGTTTTCTTATGTGTTTGGATTTTCCCAGTGAAGAGCATGGTGATAGAAACAGAGCGCCTGGTGGAGTCACGCCGGTTACTGGAAGCACACGCTCGCCTCATGGAGCTGGAACGCTGGCAGGATGAGGTTCTCCTTCAGATCCATGCGCTCAGAGGCTCGTCCCGCACCTTGCTGAGCCCCGAGGATGATGCAGTGGTGCAGGATTATTTTTCAGGGGTGGGCCGGCTGGTGGAGGCCCTGGCGAAAGAGCTGTGGGCTGTGGTGGGGAGCGGACTCACTCTCTCCCTGCAGAACCCCACGCCGTTCGTGTCGGCAGTACGCATTGTGGAACGAGAGGAAGCTCTCGATCAGTACTTCCTAGAAGAGAGGCAGTGTCCATCAGGTGACAGGTATGGCAGGCCCATGCCTCCAGAAAGGCCTCGCTGCTGGAGAGAACGCTTCTTTAAGGTTTGATTTATTCTAATGAAGGAATTAAATGTAAGAAAGCAGTTAAACTCTTTTCCTATGTGATTTAAATCATTAATATGTAGAATGATAATGAGACGTGGTTATAGAACAGCATTTATTATCCTTCATTTTGGGTTCTCAGTTCATTCTGTGTCAAAGGATGGACTAATAAAACTCTATTAGCTTGTGCTGCAGTTCCACGGTTTGGTTGCCAGGAAACATAACAGCATAAACATAAAATTAATTTAATGCTAGAACAAGCTAGTTTGTTGTTTCGGACACAAGGGAAATGAACACATATATGATTATTGTCTCATCTTCTCCTCTTTGATTGTCTCTTCTGCTCTTCTAATTTCCGTGGTCAACAAAATGTCAGTAAATCATTGACCATCGTTTTGCCTATGGCTCTATGGTATCCTTCATTTTCCTTAGTGTTTCTATATACTGTACATGCATGTTCCTTATTCTGAAAAGACCTTTTGCTCTCCATGTACGCTGAATAATCTGCCTAGTAAAACCAGTTTTCTGCTGAACCCCTATGCAGAGAGCCAATCAGATGGCAATCTACAAGATTTACAGCTCTGGCTGAGATAAATCTACAGGCAAATTTAATGGTTCTCACGCTTCGACTGGAGCCTGGAACATGTTGATGGATTTATTTCTGGTTTAACGGACTCAGTCTAACAAGGCCAACAAAGAAAGTAACATAGACATGAATTTAAAGCCATTTCCTCTTGCTCACAGCCAGTAATGTAGTACATGAGATAGGTTAGTTATTGGTTAGCTGCCAGTTGGCTCCTGGTTAGCTGTAGGTTACTCAGCTGAAGGGTCTCTTGCTCACACTGCACATGCGATAAGTTAGCTGTAGTTAAGCTAAAAAAAAAAATTAGTTGTCGGTTAGCTGTCAGTTAGTTGTAGGTTAGCAGGAGGTGTAAGGTTTTATAAAGTAATGTGAATGTTTTCCATGCCTCTGTGCCCATATAGCAGCCCTCTCATTGTGCTTCCTGATGCCTTATATGGTGACACTTCCTATAGCCCATGTCCAGACGAATATACATACAAATATGCTTGTGTCTCCTGGAACCCTTTTGTCTAACCGGAAGATGCTAATGTGTTTCCTATCGTCTGTCTTCCTCTGGGTCTCTCTATTACTTATTGTACATGTTAATGACGGGTTCTTTTGATGTACGTGATACAGGGCACCTGGCCAAAAGCTTAAGTATGCTCTTTTTGCTGATATTAAACAGAGAACTTCAGACTCATCATGCGCACATGTATGTTTGTCCCTCTAACGGTTTAGGCCCAGCCAGTAAGCATAATGAGGTGTGGCGGACACAACAAGCAATAACTCTTTTTCTTTTAACACATATTAAAACTTTTTACAAAATTTGGTCAGTCTTCTTAAACTTAACAGCAGGTTAGCTATCAATTAGCAGTAGGTTAGCTGTTGTTTAGCTGTCAGTTAGCTGCCAGTTAGCTGATGGTTGGCTGTCAGTTAGCTGAGGGTTAGCTGTGGGTTAGCTGCAGGTTAGCTGTTGGTTGGCTATCAGTTGTAGTAGGTTAGCTGGTGGTTAGCTGTAGGTTAGCTGTCAGTTGGCTGTCAGTTAGCTGTAGGTTAGCTGGTGGTTAGCTGTAGGTTAGCTGTCGGTTGGCTGTCAGTTAGCTTTAAGTTAGCTGAAGGTTAGAAATGTATACAACAAGAAATCATATCATATCATATATCACATCATATATCATATATCATATCACATCATATATCACATCATATATCATATCATATTATATCGGCACACATCTTGCCCATAACGGGTAATGTATGAGTTTCGCTGTCTGGTAGCTGTCGGTTAGCTGTAGGTTAACTGTTGGTTAGCTACCTAAACAACAAGAAAGCCAAATTAAGGATTTTATTTTGGGATTTTGGCTTTTGGAACTATAAACAGGCTGTAAAGTGTTTGGCTCAACATGAGTATGTTCTGACAAAGTCCATTTTTACTCCAAAACTAAAAATGTCCTATACACAACATTAATTAGCCAGTATGGTGCATAGTGATGAGACAGATGCACTGTGCATATGCGTTTTTATATTTTTAAATTGGTAGAGTGACAAAATAACTTTATATAAAATACGTACGGTATGTATTGTGTGTTCCTCAGGTGTTGGAGGAGGCCGTTGCAGCTCGTTTCCGTAGCGCGTCGTACTTACATACTCGAGGCCCCGGACTCGCTGGCCACCTTTCAGCCCTGCAGCACAGCATCATGGGAGATTTGGCTACAGTGCGCAACCTGCTGGAGCAGTGCGTTCCTCCACATTACCACCTCACCAAAGCGTATCTACGTGCATGCCACCGCTGCCTGCAGATCCATTTAGGACAAATCACTGGCTGGGAGCTGCAAAGTGGGGAGATCTTTGCTGTACTCAACTGGGTTCTTCACATCTATAAAAGGTAAGGGGGCTGTAAGTTCCTGATATGTGGCTCTGTATACAGTCATTCCATTCACATAGTGTCTGAAGTTAATACACATAAGACGCAATTGTGTACTTGGTACTATTTGTACTTTTGTATTGTTTCAAATTGATCCAGCTTGAATTTTCTTCACAATGTATGAGGAGCATTCAGGTCAAACCGAGATCTAGGATGAAATTTCTAGTGAATGAAGGTGTAAAAACCGATATTTACCGGCATTTACAGATGACAAATGAGCACAGTACGGACTCTTAGCCATAGTAAAACATTTGAAGGGTGATTTTTTTTAAGACGGCTGTATGGCCATGAATGACGATTCTGAATAAGGTGGCTTGGAGCCCACTGCAGTTGTTCCTGTGAACATTTATAGAGTGGAATGCCTGATTCTTAAAAATCCACGGATAACTTCTCGCCAACTTCTCTGTCTGTTGGAACTGTACACACAATCATTCACCAACACCACTTACACATTACAGGAATTCATCTGAGAGTTATTGCCACATCCCCCGACAGTCCTGACCATACCATTTGCACATGTCTGTGCCATTAAAGGAGTTCCAGAGAGGCCAGAGTTTCTGACGTACTGAGAAAACTTTCTACCTTAATGGGATCCAAGCACTAGTAAAAAAAAAAAAAAAAAACCTGGGAAAAGTGCATTAGTGTACTGTACTGTATTTTGTTATTCTGCACAATCATTTTGTCCTGCTTTTTTGTTCGTTTGTTTGTTTGTGTGCTTTTATATGGTTATTATATTAGATCATTAAATACACCTTGCTGAACCCATGCAACATTGGAGCTTTAATTGTTTCATGCACGTATAGTGATTTTTTTCTTTCAGTATCTTTTGTAGTCAAATGCTAGAGTGTGCATGCGTTAAAGACTCTCAATATTTGCTTCTGTAGTACGGAAATGGTGGGTGACCCAGGGCTTGCTGCTCATCTTGACCTGGAAGAAATGGGCCCTCTGATATCTCAGGAAGGTCTGGAACAACTGCAAAACAAATACGTTCAGTGTGTTCGGGTGAGACTGCCATTTGTCGCGCAAGGGAAATATTAAATCACAGAAAGCATCTGAGGAATGCAGGGCTGTATGGCTGAAGTCTCTGTGTGAATCTTCCTGCAGAAAAGCCTCTCTGAATGGATGCAGAAGGCGCTGGAGGTCGAGCTTACAGACTGGCAAAGGGATCAGGAGCCTGATATTGACCATGAGGGCTGCTACCATACCAGCCTTCCTACAATCATCACTCAGGTTAGTGCAGAGATACTTTACACCACACATATTGGCCTTTTAAATATTTATTCCACATTCCTGGTTTAATTCCATCTTATTTGCATTGAGCATTTAACAACGAACATTTCAGCTTTACAGGAAAAGACATTCCGAATATACAGAACCATGCAAAAGTCATGAGCCACCCCTTATTTCTTCATATATTGCATGCAAAGAGCCAGACGTGCTTGTATTGCATTATTAATCTAGTATTGAGGAATACTTCTCCAGGCTTCTTGGTGGACCTTTTTATTTATTTATTTTTTTTGCCTCTCCTTTTTAGTCCAGTCCATTCTGGAATGTTTTTGGTTTGTTAAGTCACACTGTGATAGATGCATTAATCAAGCATTAAAAAGCATCTAACTTAAGGCATGAACCAGTGTGAAACACGTGCAGATGATGGCAGATGTTAAGTGACTGCTGAGTTGTTGGAACAGACGAGAGGGGAAATGAGGTTGCTGCTGAGGTTGTTCCATAAATAACTCTTTTTGTAAATGGTATCTTTAGATACTTCCCAGCCTTTCCCAGTAAAACATTTGCTCTTTTTTAAATTTCATCGACATAATTTGGTTTAATATTATGAAAGAAATTAAGGGAGTCTAAAGACTTTTCCACAGTACTGTAAATTAAAAAAATGATTGTACCTTAAGCAAACCGGAAGCAACGGTAGCAAGGAAAAACTCCCTGAGATAACATAAAGAAAATCTCGAGAGGAATCAGACAATTGGGAACCATAACTCATTTCGGTGATTCCAGATAGTGTAACTATAAATAAAACCCTTCTGTGTTCTGAGATGAAACATGCACTTGTATAACAGGAAATGTCCTTGAGTTGATCTAAAGACCACTTTGTTGAGGCTACCAACTGTTCACTGATGGAGACTATGCGGTCACAATCCATCATAGTGCTTTTGTGTGTATCAATGCAATCCAAGCCACCTGTTGACTTCCAAAATCTGATTGGTCAGAACAGCAGCTTTAACAGCAAAAGATACCGAATTATCTAAATAGTAGAGATAATCTAAGCTTAATAGTAAATTAATAGAAAACAAACATCTTCTTCAACGAATAAAATCCTAATATGGAGACATTTCTTTATTTTGCATAAAAGGACTCTCCAGTGTTAGGTCTTTGTAACAGTTCGAGGGAAAGCTGTAACCACTGGAAAGGGCTTTGTGGTGTCTTGGTCACATGACAAGCTGGAGAGGAAATGACTGTTTAACGTTTCTGTTGCAGAAGTTTATTTATTGTATAAAACGATCTATATTTTTATCCTTGTATTGTTAGATGTTAGAGGAGAATGCACGCGTCGCTCTGATGATCAGTGAAAGTCTGCGGGATCAGACAATCCAGATGGGTCTGTATGAAATGGAGATCCTTTTATCCAGGTTTGTGTTTTTACACGGTAAAGAAACGTGTTCTTATTGTGGAAGTCCAGAAAAACCCTTTTAGAAAAATGGTACCAAACTATACCTTTCTTTGTTGCTGTAGTATAATCAAGAGCAAATCTTATCTATATATCCAGTTATATTGTGGCATGTACATGCATGTAGTTTACCATAAAAAAAAAAAAAGAAAAAAAAAAGTAAATAGCTGTAAAGGTTCATCAGTTGTCTTTAAGGGCTAATCATCAACTTGAATTTATTATTATGAAGGTACATATATTCCTTCTAACCGCTGGATGTTTACTGTTCCTGTAAATCCCACTCAGATTTCGAGACGCTATCATAGAATTCGGTAAGGAGCATCGAAATGATCCAGTGGGGAACAAAACCAAATTCTACCTCCATTACCTCCTGGCTTGCATCAGCAACTGCATCATCCTCAAGTGAGATGGTGAACAAGTATCTTTGGTTTTGGTTTTTACTACAGTATGTCCACGTTTTGTGCTGCTGACATAAATCATCTTAAGCTGTGCCCAGTGGATGGGATCTTCATGGGCCTATATCTCACTATATGTTCCTCCAGGATGTCCACGGAGACCCTTCACCAGCAGGTTACTTCCCGTCAACCAGTGAGGTTTTCCCGAATTCCCCCCGGGTCTCTGGCTGCTCTGGATCGGGCCGTGAGGAAAGCGTGTCGCCTCGTGATGGACCAGCTCCTCCTGGATCTTCAGCCCTATTTGCAGGGGCTCTTGTCACGTTCCTGGCTGGTCCAGGGAGATGTTATGCCTAAGGTGTGCAGTGTTCTGGAGCGCCATTGTGAACTTTACAGCCGGGTGCGCTCACCTTGCAGAGAGGTTAGTGTTTGCAACCATCAAACTCACTCACTCACTCTGTCATTATCTATACTGCTTTGTCCTGTATACAGGGTCTGGAACATATCCCAGGAGACTTAGGGTACGAGATGGGGTAGACCCTGGACGGGGTGGGGCACCATTTACTTATTTACACACTATGGGAAAGTGTGTAAAGAGAATTGACAGTTAGCCTGTCTTTGGACTGTGGGAGGAGAACTCCATGGACATAGACCCCAGGCAGGAATCGAACCCAGACCCTGGAGGTGCAAGGCAACAGTGCTAACCACTACGCCACCATACCACCGAAATCATCATACTAAATGTAATCCAGAACTTAGAATCAGTTAGATGATATTTGTGGTTGTCCATTAGATATGTCTAAATTCTGGCAAATGGCCAGCAGTGTGGCTTAAGTTTTTTTTTTTTTTTTTTGATGATGATGATGATGAACATGCTTAATGTCATAAACTACCACAATACATATAATTCAAGTAAAAAACACAACAAATGAAGCTCTTTATCAATTATAATCGTAATGATGACAGTGACGATGATGATGAAGAACCATCATCCACTTAATTTGTATGAAATGTCAGTCAGGCCTGCTGTGTATATTGCCTAGTATAAGTGCAACTCATGATCATGCAACATTTGATTGCACATGCGATGTAATCAGTCATCAGTCTACTAACCAAGTATGACCAAACTCTTAGCATGTTGATGCATTTATAGAATGAAATGTAAAACGTTCAGTTAGAGTGAGCTTATTACTCATTACCAATTGCATATGTGACTGTACAGAGGCTGCAGGAGGAGTGCCAATGGCTGACGGTGGTGGAGTATGTGCGCGCGCTGATGCAGAAGAAGCTGATCTGCCGGAGCGATGAGGAGAGGCAGTTGTTAGCTCAGCAGATGGTCCAGGATGCCCAGCAGCTTAGGGAACATTTCCAGAGCATGGTGAGAATGCGTAAAAATGGTTTGCAAACTAGAGCACATTCTCTGGCACATATCACTGATCCAGAGCTGATGAACAGGATACTCTTGTTTTTTGGCAAGTCATTACTTATTACTTATTTGATTATGTAAGCTAGTGAGAGGATTGTACGTGAAATATGCCTCTCTTGGCCAATCGAGGTCGTCTGATTCACCAGTATGTCCACATTTGTGGTTGAAAGCACAGAATTACAGTAGATAGATGTTATTAGCTTTAATTTCCCGATTAGCCATGTTAGCATGCATGTTTGATTTGAAGTCATACAGTTTCTTTAAAACTGTCTGTTTATCCTTAGGAAGTTGACGGGACAGTCAGCGAGGTGAATCCCACAGCTCTGATCCCTGTGCTGGCTGATTTAATCAAGTTAAAAGATCCTGGCATGCTAACACTCGAGGTGTCAGGGTTGATAACCAAGTACCCCGACATCAGGTAGGTGACCTCCCTGCTAACAATTATAGGTTAAACTTTTCTAAATGTTTCACCTCTAATATAGTTTAATATTTTTTTTTCTAGAAACATTAACATGCTTTTAATCATGTTCATAAATCAATAAATCAACGTCTCCTTCTATACATAGATGCAAAATACAAGGTGTGTTCAAGTCAATGATATTGTTCGTGAATAAATTGGTAAATCCGAATGACATTTACAGAAGACTTAAAGTGCAGTTATGTGGTAAGACTCTTAGCCGCAGTAAAACATTTAAAACGTGCAAACGTTTTAAAGAAGGCCCAGTGCAGTCATTGAATGTGAACAATTAGCGAATGGACCCCATAATCTTTGAAAATTGGGCTATTAAAGGAATTCTTGGTAGGCCAGTGTTTTAGACATGAAGCATCATGGCTACTGAGAACGACATCTACCTTGATGTAATCCAAGCACTAGAGAAACAATGGGATAAGTGAATTAGTGTAGCAAGTAATTGTATAAAGAAATAAAGGATTTTTTTTTTTACACTTGTAACTGTTCCGGTTTGACTTGAAAACCTCTCGAATATGTCATTTAAATCTAGAACTATATTTGACTTAAATGAGAGCAAGTAAATACATTTTCTGCTGGTGTTTTTTTTTTCATATCATCTAGTTGTTTACAGTCTCCTAATGTTCCTTGTTTTAAAGTGAGGAGCATGTCTCTGTGCTGCTGGACATTCGAGGGGACGTTCCCCGAGATGTCAGAGGAACAGTAATGTGTTTACTAGAACAGAGCTCGCCACCGCTGCCACCAGGATACCGCCCAATCTTCCCAGACATCCTTGTGCCTCCTTCCAGCATGCCTTTCTGCCTGCCTACAGCCAAGTGTGCTTGATGAGCACTCTCCATGGAACAGCCTGAATCACACCATCCTGTCCAGGCCGAGCAAACAGGAATCAACTCGGGCGTCAAAGCTAAATTTATCAACTTCCTTTCCTTGCTGATCCCTGACTGGTGGAAGCTTAGTAGATTAAGTTCTGTGCTTCAACATCCAGGATTGCCAGGGAGCCACTGTTGAGTCTGTGAGCAAGATCCTCTACACTCGGAATGAACTTCTTGGTATTGTTTAGGGATACACGGTCTCTGAAAATATACATATGGAGTTGCAGATTGGTGAAAAAAAAATAAATATAAAGTTTCGTGAAATAAAATATCATGTGTAATAACCAGAACTCAAAGATGAATCGGCCACGGTTCATTTAACAGTGTAACCTGTAACTGTGAGGATTAAATGTGATGCACTGTGCCGTGATGAAATCATTGTTGTATTGTTGTTTACAAAATGTATGTATATGGTGGCTTAATGTGTATAATAAAGTCTTTCTACACTATACATGATGCACAGAAGATTGGTCCTTAGTGAGCTGGTGCTCTGAACACACTTGAGCTATCTTCAACAAATAATTATAGACAAAGTGTTGAATTGTTGCTATATTGCAGTGAAATGTAGACAATGTAGTCTTATAATGTTTTTTAAAAAAAAGTTGTATGCATATTTAAAAATCAGTTGGGTTCCTGATTGTGAAATAATATTCATTTTACCAACCAATAAGAAATTTCATGTTAAATAGAATTATCAAGGTTTTGAATATCTTAAATCAACAAGTGGAAATATTTCAGTTGAATATTACATTTGATATATTACCTGCTAGTCACATTGCTTCAACTTTATCAGTGACACTCAAAATTTTGTACACCGGTATTAACATTTCACATGGAACTTAGACATGTTGGACGTTTCATTTTATTTTTATATCCCTCAATGATAAACCTTGTCCTTAATTTGATTATCAATTTGATTTATCATAGGATTATTACATACCAATGCTGGATACAATGCAAATAAAGCTTGTACTATTTGCACACCATAAACACAGATCAAGGGCACTCCAGAATGAGCAAGCTAAGATAAGCTAAGTTACAGAAAGAGTTGTGAATGCACATGACTTTGCATATACTTTATTAAAAATAAATAGATAAACAGCAAATCTGTGGCACTTCTGAAATGTTAGGTATGCAAAGTATAGATTGGCACATTTAACAGAAATACATATTTGAAATATTTTTAGAAACAATCCCAAATCCTTCTGTAATTATGTCACTGACCACAAGGGGATTGGGAAACACAGTCTTAGTGCAAAAACGTCTATAACACATAATTCTAAATTCAAAGGCATAATAAATATAACTTTGATTGATTGATGACATTGATTATGCACTAAAAAGTGGTTCTGAGACAATTATTTATAAATCTATTCCCTTTTAACTATAACTTACTTTACCTGGTGGATCATTCAGGGTGAGACTCAGTCATTGCGCTTGGGCTGTACTGATCCTTGGGAATTCTCAAAATGTGGGAATCTCGAATGCATAATTTCTTATAATGAGGGACCTGGTTTGTGATCTCCCTTGACTCCTTTTTGGGCAGTGGTAACTCAAACAGGTAAGGCTTTGAATTACTGATCAGAAGGTCAGGGGCCCAACTGTGGGGTCCTTGAGCAAGGCCCTTAACCCTCTCTACTATAATAGAATAAATAAAATTTTAATAAATATACAATAAAACTATTCAGAATTTTTTCAGAAATTTTGGATATGGTCAAAAAAATGGCCAAAGATGATCCAATATCGATGTAAAGCCAGATGGGTGTTTCCCCTATACAGTATGTGTTGTAATTCATGTAGTACTGTTGGTAAATACGGTAATAATTCACCAACCCAAGCCATGTTTTCTTCTACGGTTGCTTCGTTTTCATTCTCTGTACAGTAAAATATAAATATAAAAAAATATCTTACACAGTATTATATTTTATATGGCAATTTAGCTGATTAATTCTGATCAATTATATTGTTCTTAATAGTTTTTAGCCGTATTTATTTTCTTTTTTCTTTCTTTCTTGAAAGCAGCTTTATTAAAATACCCAGTGTTAAAACAAAACAAAACTGAATTGAAGTGAATTTGATAAATACATAATTAACACAAATAAAAAAAAAATTCAAACGGACTGTATTTTAGAGTAAAAAAAATATTTTAAAACATATTTCTTCCAGACTGTTCGATAAGTAAAAGATGCTAACTGAGCAATGGAGGCACTGAGCTGTGCGTGGTCACATGATACGAGAGGGCGTGGTTACGGGAAACAAGATGGCGGCGCGCAGTGTGGTCACACCGGATCATTAGAAAATCCCGTTATAAGGCTGTATTTACTTCTGGTTTCGGTATAGAGTGTGATGATGAATAACAGTGCGATGATGAAGACGTTTTGTGGGCGTGCTAACCCCACCACGGGCTCGCTGGACTGTGTGGAAGAGGGAGAGGAGTATGATTATCACCAGGAGATCGCCAGGTGGGTGAGAGACACTGAGAGAGAGACAGAGAGAGACAGAGAGGCTCGTGCTCTCTTATCTGGAATAACAATACTGCTGTACAAGGAATACACACAGAATGATAAATTTATATGTCATATGATCAAAATATATGTCATATTTGTGCATTTATATTTTGTACATTAAAATGAGGCTTCAGTTGATCACGTGTATTAAAACATTATTACAGTTCAGTTTAACATGCAAGCAATTAAACAAGTACAGGATCAGGTCCATAAAGCTAAGTCTTCATTCATTCATTCATTCATTCATTCACCATCTATACTGTTATATCCTGTATACAGGGTCACAAGGGCCTGGAGACTTAGGGCACGAGGTGGGATACACACTAGACAGGGTGCCAATCCATCGCAGGGCACACACACACACACACACACTCACACAACAGGTAATTTGGGAACGGCAGTTAACCTAATCTGCATGTCTTTGGACTGTGAGTGGAAACCGGAGCACCTGGAGGAAACCCACCAAGCACGGGCATAACATGCACACAGACCCTAGGCGGGAATCGATCCTGAACCCTGGAGGTGCAAGGCGACAGGCCTACACACTAAGCTGCCACACTGTCATTAATATTACAGTTAATTTGCTCAGTTTGCTTAATTTCTTTCATGAATGTGGCCTACATTGAATGTACTGTGAACATTTTCTCCCGCCCTCTTTTTGGCCAGGTCCTGTTATGCCGATATGCTACACGACAGAGATAGGGTGAGTTTTATTCTTATTCTTGTTTTTCAGACCAGGTTTTAATAAATATTTCTTAATAATGGCTTTTGGGCAGATCCACAGCAGTTCAATCTCAGAATTCAGTCCTAAAACCAGGACTCTAGATCTGCTCTCAGGTGTCCAAACTGATCCTTGATTTCTAGTATAATAAAAAAAATAAAAATAATTTAAAAAACATCCCTATGCTTTGTGTCCTTCAGAATGAGAAGTACTACCAGGGCATTCGGGCAGCAGTTAGCCGGGTGAAGGCTCGAGGCGAGAGAGTCATCGTTCTGGATATCGGCACAGGAACAGGTCTTCTCTCCATGATGGCCGTCACTGCGGGAGCGGACTACTGCTACTCTGTAGAGGTGATCTCTCAATGTCTAGAATGTGATCTGAAGTGCTTTGATTGATGTAAAAACGGCATAATGGTTAATAAATCCTGCGCTCGTCGCTCTGTGTGTTGTACAGGTGTTTAAGCCCATGGCCGAGGCAGCGGCTTGCATCGTAAAGAAGAATGGCTTCTCGGACAAGATCAAGATCATCAATAAGCACTCGACTGAGGTCACAGTTGGTCCAGGTTAGATTTTTAAAAAAATATATACATCATGTTTATAAGTCTCTTATTATACAGTACACAGTCTTGTACACTCTACAGTATCTACTTGATTGACCATGTGGTTCCTGGATCTTTGTAGCCTTGTTACGTCTCAGTGACGGTTTTCTACGCCTGAATTTAAGAAGATTTTTCTGAGGTTTTAGTTTTATCTTTCAGATGGGGACATGCAGGAGAAAGCAAACATATTAGTGACAGAGCTGTTTGACACAGAGCTGATCGGAGAGGGAGCTTTACCCAGCTATGAGCACGCACACTTACACCTGGTACAGGTACGAGCCACGCCCACTTCGCTCTTTCGAATCGAAAATGGACCTCTTGTTACAGAGCACTCCTCTTATCAGAACTGTAGTGCAGAGATGAGGACCTTCCAGGCTTAATGACATCTGTTCATTCATCTTAATTCTTTTTATTCCTTATATGTTTTTGTTCTAAATATTGATTGTAAATTTAAAGGTATTTCAATCATTTTTTTTCTTTTCATTTAAGACTTTATTATTAGTCATTTTATAAAAACTGTCTATTTTTAAAACATGATAATTTGAAAATATTATTACAGAGAAATATGATGATTATTATATTGTTATTAGAAGTATTCGTAGTATTACTAGTAGCGTTATTACACAATTGACTTATTATGAGGGGTGTTCGTCAAACCAGGACTTTTGATTGTACAGAATAACAAAAACTCCCTTTATTTCTCTATAAAATCGGCTGGGATGATCATTCACAGATGTTCGGCTTTCTTTAAAACGTCTGTACCTTTCAAATGTTGAAAGGTACAGATGTTTTTTTACGCCTTCGCGAAAAATTTCATCACAAGTCCCAGTTTGACTTGAACGCCTGTTTTATATATCAGAATCAGATCGCTTTAAGCAGGTCTTCTATGAAACTATTCAGTCTTGGAATTGGGATTTTTCTATTCATCCTGGCTGATATTGGAATCTATACGTAACCGTGTCATTTTTTATATATTATAAAAATATCTAATAAATATTATAGCGGTTTTGCATTGTAGGAGTTTCAGCATCCTCATGTTTGCGTCTTTCCTCCAGGCGGGCTGTGAAGCCGTACCTCACCGCGCCACCGTCTACGCCCAGGTGGTGGAGTCGGAGCAGCTTTGGAGCTGGGCACATATTCAACCCATCCAGGTGGAGGAGTGCACGCTGCTGCCCCCTGCTGCAGTGACACAGTGCGCTGGAGCGCCATCCGTCTGTGACATACAGCTCAGCCAGGTCACCCCGAGTGCGTTCACTAACCTCGGACCCCTGTGTGCCATGTTCAGGTGGAGTTCCAGTGGAATATTTATTTGACGTTATTTATCTTAAGTTTTTTTTTTGTTTTTACATTTGACCTAATATTAGTGATTATATAAGGATAAAATTTGTTGTTCAAATAAATCCACTAGTTGAAAAAGGATACTACTATTTTTTTAGTCGACTATTTCTTGTTTTAATATGCTTAAAAGTTTTTAACGTGCAGCAAGTCTTAATTTTCATTTACAGTTAAGTCAGAGTTTGTGTTCCCATAGAAGAGAATTTACCGTTTGTATACCAATTTAAACAAATATGTTGCATAGTGGTATATCCTTAATTATATGTATTAAGAATGATTGATTACATACTGTATGTATGGTCTGTGTATATACACGACTGACACCCGGTTTGTGACTGTGCATTAGTGTGGACTTCAGCACCCTGGTCAGCAGCGCTCCTCAGTCCCACTCCTGCAGGTTTGTGGTGGAGTCCAGCGGCCAAGCTCAGGTAGTTTTGTCCTGGTGGGATTTGGACATGGACCCGAGCGGCAGCATCGTCTGCTCCATGGCTCCCAGCTGGACTTACGCCGACCCGCGACAGTATCCTGTACGGCAGACACGACATATCACTCGTACTGCACAATCTCACCTTATGTGATTGAGGAAATATGTAACGTGATGAATGATTTGTTGATGAGTGTTGTGTTTCGAGTGCAGTGGAGGGATCACTGGATGCAGAGTGTGTACTTTCTACCTGCTGAAAGAAGTGTATGTGAGGGAGAAGAGCTCAGTCTAACCGTCTCCCATGATGACTACAGCTTGTGGTACAGCCTGTCTGATGGGTAACGACAACTTTTTTGACACTTCAATAAGAGCTTATACTGTAGCTGCCGGAAGAGTTTTAGGGGCCAAGCACTTCCTGGGAATGAAAGGGGATAAGAAGTAATTCAAATCATCAGTGCTAGTTCCCATGGAGATTAATCAAATTTATGACAATATATCAAGGTGTTACCAGGACATATGACCTCACTTCCTGTTAAAAAATTTATTTTTATTTTTAAAATAATTTTGTGGGCGGCACGGTGGTGTAGTGGTTAGCACTGTCGCCTTGCACCGCCAGGGTCCGGGTTCGATCCCCGGCCAGGCTCGATTCCCGTCTCTGTGTGCATGGAGTTTGCATGTTCTCCCCGTGCTTGGTGGGTTTCCTCCCACATTCCAAAGACATGTAGGTTAGGCTAATTGGCGTTCCCAAATTGCCCGTAGTGTGTGAATGAGTGTGTGAGTGTGTGTATGTGTGTGTGTCTGTGCCCTGCGATGGATTGGCACCCTGTCCAGGGTGTATGCTGCCTCGTGCCCTAAGTCTCCTGGGAAAGGCTCCAGGCTCCTGTGACCCTGAATACAGGATTAAGCGGTAATGATGATGAGTGAGTAATGAGAAATAATTTTTGCGATCGCAGCTGTTACAGATGAACTGCCTGGAATATCAGAAATCAATAGGGTTTTGTTCAAGATGGTCTTTCATAAAGGTTAGACAAAGTTCCTAGGTGAAGGAGTGTTCAATCTCCAGCACTGCTAAGCTGTAACTGTTATGACCTTGAGCAATGCCCTTACCCGCGGTCGCCAATTTTGCATATTTTCCCCTAACAGATATTTGAACACATTAACAATCAATAATCAATTAAGTTTTAATAATTAATGTTAAAAAGCATTTTCTCAGTTTCTTAGTTTTATTTACAGTTCCAGCGGTACAATCCCAAATTTCTAAAATGACTAGGTGTGACAATTTACTGAGGCAAAACGTGTTTAAACAAACAGATAAAAACAATAAGGTTCCCAAAAATATGGCTTTTGCCTCTAATGTCCTTATTCAACCATGAGACATGTTAGCTGCTGAGAAATATTATGCAAAACCAACATTATCTGTTACTACATTTTAAATTAATTAAATTCTTGAAGGTGATTAATTGATCCATGATTAATCATTAATATCTGAACACACACCAATCAACTGCTCAGACGTATAAATGAGAGAAATCTAAGTTTTTTTAGATTAGTGTCTGCTGAATGCGGTAATTGTAAACACCATGAGCATGTGGCTCTTATGTCATGCCAAAGTGCAGAAAATGGATTTGTATGTGTATTCTGATGACGCTGATGGCTTTATCTATGTTTATTTGTTCAGTGACCGATCTGATGTGGCTACACCGTGTTGTACCTGCCAGGCTCACCTGCTGTGGACGCGGCCGCGCTTCGGCGAGCTCAATGACCGGCGGAGAAGAGAGTCTTACCTTAGTGCTCTCCGTAGTGTAAGGACCTGCCACATGCACACACATACACGTACTGTGTATATAATGAAGTATAATTATTGAAAATTAAGTAAAAAGAACAAAAAAGGTTTCAACAATTCCTATACATGTGTTTTTTAAGCTCAGAGACTCCAGCTGAGTGTTTTTATTAAAGATGTATTTGGATTACTATATTTCTAATGTTTCCGTAAACACATACAATGCTTTTCGGGACTGCGAAGGTAGGAAATTAATATACGTATATTCAGACATAAATGTTAAATACTTGTTTCAAAGCGTGCATGCGGCAGTGAGACCAACCCAAAAGATTTGGCGAAGATGAACATATGCAAAGTGCGTAAGAATCACGTGATCACCATCAGTCTGGCGTCTTACACAAACTCTTATTTGATTTAAAAAGTCTTCTTTGCAGAATATACAGTATTACTTATATTAAATATTGTGCACCATGGTCACGTGATTTAAGAATACCTTTGTCACGTTATACAGATTGCTTTTAATCAGATAAATATTTGAAACAGTTGCAAAGATTAAGCCCTTGAAGTGATTGTATATTTAGTGTAATTTTTTGTTTCTGGTAGAATATAAGCCTGATCCATCTTTAAGCCTGATCCATCCTTGATCCATAATTGGGTACACTTGCTTTTTGATGCGATATCCATAACGATTACCAGGATTCGTCCAATTAGTTTCAACTTTAGACGTGTGTATCATTAGCATGCTCCAGGTCAGTCTTGAGTAACACATGTATACACACATTTGGAGCGTGTGAATGTAAAGATCGTGCACGTGCTTGTGTTCCCTGTAGATTCTCAGACCAGACAGCGTGTGTTTATCCGTCAGTGACGGGAGTCTTCTCCCCATCTTTGCACGTCTGCTCGGAGCTAAAAAGGTCTGTACTGTCTTTCCTTTCAGGTTCGTCTTTGTCTTATATTTTACTGTACAAGATTTGATCCGTTTGATCGCACCTGTTTTGCAGGTGTTCAGTTTGGAAAACTCGGGAATGGCGAAGCGAGTAATCGAGCAGGTGAGACCGATCCAGATGTAACCGTCTGAGGTGACGCAAACAGACAAAACAAACAAAAACAATCTCTAACTTGTGTGTGTGTGTGTGTGTGTTTTTTTTTTTTTTCTTCAGTTTTTGGAGGCAAACTCACTAAGAAACGGCGTCCAGCTGCTCGAAATCCGACCAGATCAGCTGACATCAGCTGATATAGACGAGGAACAGGTGGAGCGAACTGAAAACAGCAGATATAAAATCCTACATGTATAGTTCTAGGAAGAGGAAGGAGATTATTAAATCAGAAACGCAACTATTGTAATGTCACATGATTATATGCAATTTTTACAGGTTTATATGTGATGTGTCTATGAATGAATAAGAATGATTACGTTTTATTAATCCTATTGATTAAGTTGTTGCAGTTCTTCTTCTGATTCCTGACTATATGGGGAGTGTATGTGAACGTTGATGCAGTCGTATATACAGTATATGTGTGTGTGTGTGTGTGTGTGTGTGTGTGTGTGTGTGTGTGTGTATATATAAAACCATAAGCGTAGTCTTTGTGTCCCGCTGTTAGATCTCGGTGCTGATTGGCGAGCCGTATTTCAGTACCAGTCTGTTGCCCTGGCACTCTTTGTTCTTCTGGTTCTGCCGTACAGCACTGAGCCGCCTCCTCCGGCCCGATGCCGCCATCATGCCTTCCTCCGCCACGCTCTACGTCATCGCCGTGGAGTTCCAGGTGCTTTAAATCAAATGCATTAAAATCGATAACAAGAAATTGTAATCATGTTGGACGCCAGGCTGCGCCGAAGACTCGCGTTTATACCAGGTGGCATCATTTCACCTTCTGTCTTTCTTTAGGATTTGTGGAGAATCCGAGCCCCGTGTGGAACCTGTGAAGGATTTGATGTGAGCCCGATGGACGAAATGGTGCAGGTAAACACACACACATTTCTTTTTCGTCAGATGGTGCGCGAGAGTATTCGTTATTCAAGGGTGTCAAGGGGGTATCAAAAATTTTCGGGATTAGCTTCCCGTACGTCCTTCCTCGCATGACTCTTGCCCTTCCCTTCTCTTCCTCAGCGCTCTATGGACTTCCGGGAGTCTCGTGAGGCAGAACCTCACCCCCTTTGGGAGTACCCCTGTCGAGCCCTGTCCCAGCCGTGCTCCGTGATGACCTTTGACTTCCTGCAGTGTGTCCCTGAGCAGCCAATCAGTAGTCAGGGAGCAGTTCAGCTTACTGGGTAACGGGGGGAAAAAAAATCATCACCTTCTTTTTAAATCATTTATTATATTTGTTACCATGACTGTAGTTTTTGGTTTATAAAACCCAAAAAACGTGCAGTTTCAGAACCACATCTTGCATTTTGCTGTTTTTGCAACTTGCACTCCTAATCCGCTCATAAGTGGACAATTCTGAAAATGTTGTTTTTATCAGGAGAGGGCGGTGTCACGGCGTGGCTCTGTGGATGGAGTACAGCCTGACGGATGACATCACCGTCAGCATGGGCCTGACTCAACCTGCGGGCGAGGAGGTATTTCATGCAATCCTTTACTTTTCCTGTAAACATTAAAGTTTTTTTGTTTGTTTGTTTTGTTTTATTTGTAGGATTTAATATGCTGTTCCTTTCAACAGGGAGCGTGTGTGTGGAGTCCGCACCGGAAACAGGGAGTGTACTTCTTACGGGAGCCGTGGGAAAGCACCGGAGACGGAGAGGCGAGTGTGGCCTACAGCATGACCTTTGACCCTAGTATCGGTGACATCAAAATGGACTTTTCAGTCACTCAAACTTAACCAAAGCCAAATGTACTGATACACTCGACAGGGTTTTTTTTCTGGTTGTGTTTAAAGAACTGCCTATTCCAGGTGTTGTGTAATTTAGACTTTTTTTCTATTACAAATCTCCTTTAATCTCACAGTTTGGTCATTTTTAATAAAGAAAATGTAAATGTTTTTCCTTCTTAGTTTAAATGGAGTAAGTCAGCTTAGACAAGTTTCACGTCTGATGCTGCTGCTTGACCTCGGGACCGACGCTGCATGCTGTGGCTGGGTAGTATAGGGTGTGGCAACCCACCAACCTGGGCGGGGCTCGAATCCAGATGTTCAGATCCTCAGATCTACAATGTGGTATCTTAGCTGCCTGAGCCACCCCTCCCTGTTAATGCCCTAGATCTTATCACGGTTTCTAGCAATAGCATTAAGGCTTAATGGGGTTCAGGACAAATAGTGTAATCACAAAAATCATTATGTAATCAACATTAGATCTGATTGGATGAGTCAGTTTTCGGTTCACACTTTCTAATCTTTCAAATGTTTCAATGTAAAATTGATGAATTCCTTGAACGCTGTCAGAACACAATTATGAGAGTAAAACTCCCTTTATTTCTCTATATAATCCCATGCTACACTAAGGCTTGAATACCATCAAGAGACAGCGTTCTCTCGTTCTATCTTGCCGGAGCAGTGATCAGACGGTTACTCGTCCGAAACGTCGGCCTCTTAGGAACTCCCTTAACGGCCCAAACAGGTGGAAATGGTTTGGAATGAGGTCAGGACTGTATGGGCGATGTCTCCCAGCCAGGTTCCTGTAATGTGCAGTTCGTTGGTGTATGATTGTGTGTACAATTCCCACAGACAGATGTGTCTCTTTTGAAAGTTGGAGACAAGTTTGTGTAGATTCTTGAAAATCTAAATTTCATCAGTTGTTCCTGGGAACGACTCGGCTGTGATCGTCATTCACAGACGTACAGCCTTCTTTAAAATGTTTGCACCGTTCATATGTTTTACTGCAGCTAAGAGTCTCATCACCATACTGTGCTTGAAGTCATCTGTAAATGTCACTTGGTTTAACTCTTCTATTTCATTTCAGATTTTTAACTTGAACGCTCCCTCATATTTTCACTATAACTTACATTCCACATCTAACAATATATCTCCAAATTAATTTCTTTCTTTTAAAGGTGTCACTTCAATTCAGTACAGTTATTTTGTGCCTGTATTTATCAAATTAATTTTGCTTAAGCTAGACATCAATTTCTAATTAGCTCCAGTTAGTCATAGCTCCAGGTACTAAACTAAAAAGGCAAACCTCAGATACACCTCAGCCAATATATTTGAGGTTTAAACCTATGAAATTGTGTGAATTAGATATTTTTTTTACTGAACTATCCTCTTAAGACACAAATGATGCCTATGTGTTTACGCGTCAGTTATTTGACCTTCTTTAGGTTTGTATTTAGTCTTTAAACAGAGATTAAATGCTATGGTGTTAAGTTGACTTAGCATCTGATGTTTTTTTTTTTTTCCATACAATTTTGCACTATACATCCAGAGCAATTTGGGTTCACCCTGTTGTGTATATCTAATAGTACAATACAAAAGTCTTGAACTGCACCTCACTGCTTCATATTAATTAAAATTTCAATTATGTCAATGAAATTAAATTATAAATGCTTTACTGACAGGCTGCAAAGTGCCTAAAGATACGATTTAAAAATTGGTTGTTAATGTAACAACCACATCAGCAGCCTCATTTCCCCTCTCATCTGTTCCAACCACTCAGCATTCAGCATCACTAGTATACTGATCATGGCCTGATCATTTGTCATCATCTACACTTGTTTCTCACGGGTTAATTCCTCAACTTGGACGTTTTTTTTTTGTCTGATTTATTCGTAGGTCACTGTGTGGCTTAACAAACGAAAGAAGAAAAAAAAAAGATTTGAGGTGTGAACAAAACACCAGGAAAACTGAATCGGTGAAATGAAGAAAAATGTCAGATTTTAATAGCAGTAGCAATTTTTTAAGGCTTATATACTATAACATGTAGATCAGGTATTAAACATCAAAATATTGCAATGTTCAAAAGATTTCATTTACACATCAGTGAAAGAGTTTAAAGCTCTCCAAAATCAGGTCTAATGTTGATGTTGAATCCACGCATGACCATAAATAAAGGAATGAATCATCGCTTTGGGGAATTCGGCATGTTTTATGTATCTGCAGTCTGTGTGTTGGCCAGTACGACCTTCTCTCCTGGTTTAAACGCGGGCATGCCGAGATACGGACAGCTGGCACAGCGGAAAGCATCTCCTAAGTAACACTGAGAGAAGAAAAGAAAAAAAATGTATAATGAACTGAAGGACTGTATTGACTGTATGCAGAAGTAGGCTGAACCTCGGCGCTGAGATCCATACACTTACGTTCCCACAGGCGGATTTCGGCGGGGCGGCTTTCTGTGCGGCTTTGCTCTCCTGCTCGAGCTCCTCGGCAAGCCCGCACGTGCTGCACCGAGACACGACCACACGCAATCAGCAATTACAGCGATTACACGATGGCAGATGATGTCCGATTTCCAAGTTCATAAACAATCATTTTGTGCGTTAACTAAAAGCTCAGGTTTTCTACAGAGAAAGGGACGCTAATCCTCTTTAAGCATTCTCACCAGTTCTTGCAGGCTTTCTTCTTCGTTCCTGATTCTCCACATGACGACGCTCTGAGAGACGCAGCATCGGGCTTCTTCAAGTCGTCAGCATCCAGCAGCGCATCTGTGTCCATCAGGTCCTACACAGAGACATCAGCAAATCTTTGAGAGACTAATAATAATAATAATAATAATAAATAGTTCATCTGTTGTGCGAAATTTACTTTTCTAGTCATTTTTAGATGTTCAGAAAGGTCTAAACAATTCATAAAAGGTCAGTAATATGCTCTCATTTTTTATATTGTATTTCATTTCGAATTAAATTAGATTGTCTCCTCTAATGTGACCACATGTAAGAAGACCCCCCCCCTCCCCCTAAAATAAATTCTACTTACAACGTCATCGTCGTCCATGTCATTAGCTGAAAGAGTCCAGAGTTTGGCAGCGCCCGGGTCGAGAGCTGGCTTTTCTGTGAAATGAGAGCGATAACTTTAAACACCTGTAGCTCTGTAGATCAGTAACATTATCACTCATCTTTTTGTGTGTACGAAAACCTTTCGAGATCTGTTAATTAAAGAGATCACGTTTTCATTTTTATACATGTTGCTCGTCAGTTAGTGTCAGATCGTTCTGGACAAAGTGACACGCCACAGGCACATCGATGTAAACATTTGATTATCCTGCAGATTAACACGAAGTGAAAAGCAACAGCTGTCACTAGGATGTGAACGTATATCTGTATGGACTGACCTGTTTTCTTGGCGAAGGACAGTTTGAGCTGAGATGATGATCCGACCTCAAAGTTGGGTTTGGAAGCCGAAATTTGCACCCTGAACAGAGATGTTCCCTGAGCATTTGAGAGCTGATTGAGAGCCTCAGGGCTCAGGGCTTCACTTTTCACCTAGAGAGTTCAGCACAAGTTGGTGTTAGTTAGGTCATTTAGATAAGAAGGCTGTGTACACCTTTCACAGAATAAAATCTAATCCATACATCTTTTTACATCACATGATTTGGAATAAATTCCTCTTACATCACAGCTGTTTACCAATATTTATTACAGAAAGAAACAATATGCTTTTTAAAAGGCTCATAGTTGTAGAACATCCATGTAACATGTTAGTTCATTATAGCAGCTATAAGCTGAAGTTGTTCTTTCATAAGACTCAAAAATAAAACAATACGTTTCCAAGAAACCCCAAAGCCACAATGTTAAAGAAACATTATTAGCAGTGATGGACGCTGGAGAGAAGTCCTTCCAAAAGTCTCTTTAGGGCAAACACGACCATATAATGAATTGCTTAAGTTTTTTAAAATCTGTTTGTGAGGAGTGTCCACCATTAAATCCTCTGTTTTTAAAAGTATTATAGAAGATATTAGAAAGAGTGCATTCATATCAAGAAGAGATTTGAGCAGCAGCCAGGACTACCATTAGCGCTACTGCTGTAGGATAGTATCCCTTACATCCTAAGTAGGAGCATCAGTCCCACAGTGAGTTGGAATTAGTTATAATTGATGGACATGCTTCTCACCTCTGTGACTGAAACCAGGCCGGACAGTTTAAGGGCTGACACGAGCTTCCCCGTTGTCCTATATCCGCTCACCTCCTCGGATCCTGCGGGTACACGTTCAATCTTTCATCCTCTTTATTTAACCACTAAACAGGTCATTCACTGTGTGCCAGTAATCATCATTCATCACAGCCTGGATAAGTTCCCTGCTTTTACTCAGAAGTGCACATCGACTATGTAACCCTCTAAAGCACACTTCACTTAGCAACATGAAGCAATTGGTTTAAATGTTTTCATTGATGATTTGTGCAATCTCCTATTATGCATCTTATGATGTTCTTAATTTGATTGGCCAAAAATTGTGTGTACACTGATAACTGGTGAGAAGATGAGGGATGCAGTCTGTGTTCCTGTTCGTCCCAAAGGTGTTCACATCGTTATGGAGCTCTTTATGGGAAGAGTCATATATGGGTGATGGTCAGGTGTCCCTATACTTTTGCCCAGGCAGTGTATTTAGTTACAAAAGTTGTCACACTGACTCCAAAATCGATTTTTCACTCTGCTATCCGATATCACCCAGATGAGGATGTATTCCCCGTTGATTTTGGTCCCTCTCAAGGTTTTTTATTATTATGTTCGGAAGTTTTTCTCTTCCCACTTTCACCCTCGACTTGCTCATCAGGGACATTCTGATAATTATAACCATGTATTTGCTCACACTTTTCAAACTCATTTTCGTAGGTTTTTGATTCTGTAAATCTGCTTTCTGACAATGACCACTGTTAAAAGCGCTATATAAATAAAATGTAATTTAATTTAATTACTTTAATCTATCTATCTCCCGATTTATCTATCCATGTTTGCAACTACAGCAGATGTAGCTGCAACTTCATTCACATGGAATTTAATTGCACACTCATAAGCTTGTATGTTTAAAAATGTACAGCGCCATGTTAAATATTTTGATGATTATGATTTAAAAAAAATATATATTTTAAAGTAGCATATCTTCTCTTCTTGCGATGAAACAAAGCCTATATGCTACCTCAAGCTCAGCCAAATACATCTGTGAAAAACACATTAAAATTTGTTCTGTATTATTTACATGATTTGTGCACAAACAAACCGGCAAAAATTCCATTTTATCAAATATATTCAATGTACAGACATGGCAACGTTATAGTTTTAAATACATATCGAATTGGGATACACATTGAATCACCCCTGCGAATTAAGTACAACACATTTGAAAGATTGCGTGATTATTTCTGATTTGCATGTTTAACAGTTATACTCTCAGACTCTGAACTATACACTGTTTTGTCTCATTGTTAATTTTCCTCCAACAGCTTATATGCAACTTCATTTCATGAATAAATAACTAACAGAAATTGAAAAAGAGAAACTATAAGAAGAAGTCAACAATAATTGGTTTATACACTCATGAAAAACTGAGAGAATCATATCCCTAATTAAACTTCCTTGCTTTCGTCAATATGAGACAGACCAAGTGGTTCAGTATATGGAAGATGTTGCTTAATATTACTTTTATATATTAATATCCTTCAAGAAATGGTGTCTAACCTGATACTGGCTCCTCTAACACCAGCTTCCCGTCAGGTTTCAGGACCCGGGCCATCTCCGCCAGAATCTCAGAGCTGTGGACTGAAGCGGTGTCAGGAAGCAGCTGGGACAGAACCCAGTCGTAACTTGAAGCCGAGTGTGAGGCTGGATGGAACAGGAAGAAAAGTTGTTTAATTAAACCTCAAATTTTATAGGCTGAGACACTCTGGACACGCATACATATATATAGTCAAAGATGCAATGCCCAGATAGTATCAACCACAAACTCCAGAGAAGCTCCATATTAACTCACATATCTTGAGCTGTTCCATGTTCTCAAGCGACACCAGCTTCTGGGCACCAACCACAGCCCCGAGCCCCTCAGCAAACTCCTTCAAAGCCGTAGGAGAGGATGAGGTCGTCCATACCACCAACACTTTATCTCCCTGTTTTAGTCCGAGATCCGCCATGACCACCTGCCACCAAAACCAGTTACTACATTGCTGACTAATATAACGTACACAGTGACTCAGCAGAAAACAACAACATTATTATTATTATGAAGCTGTGTTTTGTTGTTTTGTGTTATGTGTATCATTTATATTCTGTTAATAGGTAAATGTTGGTCCAGGTTTGTGCCAGTTTTTCACTTGACTTTTGTTGTATTATATGAACCTATTTACACGAGGGGTGTGTAAACTTTTGACAGCACTTAAACATTGAGGAATTCATTGTTTCGTCTCAAAAATCGTATTGCTTTTCTAACACATCAGTTCTTATTGACATACTTGTAATTCATTCGAAGAAAAACAAGTGTTTGTTAAACTGATATTGATAACCTTGTGTTGTTGTTAATGTGATAAGAAAAAAAGTCTACACAAATAAGACCTTTTAAATATTACAAAGATGTAAATGAATATGTTTATTTAATATATAAAAATGCTTTAATACTTACTAATAATTACAAATGTTCGTCAGATACAGACACAGGACTCAACTTGCCGTTTTGTCCGGTGAGTCGACTCGTTCACGTACAGGCGTCGCGATAAAATGACGCATATGTTCCTTTCTAGCGTTAGCACGCTAGTCGGTTTCAGAGCCTCGATTTAAAGGGGGGAAAATAGCTTTGTTAAAAATGAAGCGGGAAATATTATATTATATTATATTATATACTAACATTTACCGAAATGTAATATATACTATATTCTGCTAGCGAATATTTTGACCTTAGAATAGCTAATCCTTGTATCCTAGGTAACCGTAGTCGCGATGTAATGACGTCAGCGCGGCTAACCGTATTATGCTAAAGGAAGCGCCCTGTGTCCCGCTGTCGATATGGCGGCGCTGGTTCGAGGCCTACGCGCTGGAGGAGCCCTGCTGGGTCTCGGCAGCGGTAAGCTCGGCCTAGTGAGTCGCTATCTGACCTGGTGGCTTTTTATGCGGGTTTTCATGCGTAAACTTGTATTATTATTATTATTATTATTATTATTATTATTTTGCATGGTTGCTGTCTAACTGTAATACGTATGTTACATGATAGTTGCAAGGTCACCCTAATGCCTGAGTCTCTAACTTACTTTAAAGTGAATAAAGTTGTTGTTTTGGTTTGTCTTCAATACATGCATTGTTTAGATATGGTTTCATACATGCAATGTTTAGATATGGTCTTAAAAAATCTTAGAAAGCTGGCTAGAAATGTTTCACCAGGAGCATATAGGTTTCAAACAGAAGCACGGAGAAAGTTTGTTTGGAAAGTGGGACTGTGTTGTGGTCAGTGATGGGAATCCCCGGTCACCTCCTGATACGATATTATCACGATATCTAGGTGGCGATTTGATTAGTATTCTGACGATTTTACAAATATCTCGATTCTATATTAGTCTCCCCCGATTTTTTTTTACAGTAATAAACTTAAAAAAAAGGTTAAATGAGTAATTAAATGCAGTCCATTTCTTATGACATTAGTTTTCAGACTTAAAAACCAAGCGCAGCATTTAAACGATGCAAACTAAATTACAAATACAGAAAGTTTAACTAAGCAACAGCAAATTATTCTAGATGAAAATATGTGAATGGAACAGAGTGCGCCACCTGTAGTGATGGGCCGTTCTTGAACGATTCGTTCATTTTGAATGACTCTTAAGTGTGACTCCGGAAGTACAAGTTGTCTCGGAGAGTGATGCGTTCAGTCGCCCAAGCGTAAGATCACAGACTCTGTACAGGAATTAGTTCATCTGCTTTGAGTCTTCGGGTTTCCTGAGTCGTTTGTTCATCACGTGACGGCCCATGAATTAACCTTCTCTTTTTCTTATAACATTATATTTTTGTCTTGTTTGTTGTGTGATCAACGCTTGCGTAGGTAGTAGATGTTATGGAACATTTGGGTATCAGTATAAAGATCTGCCAATCTGTGGTCACAGCCAATCAAACTGACAAAAAGTCAATTCTGGTCACTGCCTGATCAACCATTTTAAATCTAAATTTATATATGTAAAAATTTTTTACATCTCTACATAGCAAAGCACCAATGAATTACAGTCAATTAGTGGTTTAATAGTTTTTAAACTCCTAACATTGCATGATTAACAGAACTGGCATCAATTATAATAAAAAGTATTTTCCCTGTTTTTGCGCAGTGTTGGTCCGGAGCAGCCCTCGTCCCCAGTACGTTGCTTTGACACAAGCCTTCCATAGCGCTGCCGTCCTCAGATTTACAGATGACAAAATTCATCAGAATAAACCACCTCCATACAATCTTGAACACCAGCAGACTTATGATTCAGAAGCAAGTCAGTCATTTTACTCCACAGATCAAGCCTGTGCTCATGACACTCAGCACGAGGACCCACAGACCAACACCAGGTTAGAAAGTCCACCACTGCAGCCGCTCTATACATGTACAGTACAGACCAAAAGTTTGGACACACCTTCTCATTCAAAGAGGTTGAATTTGTATTATAGCAAGAAAAAAGCAGCTAAGTGAAAAAAAAAAAACGAGTGGCCATCATTACTTTAAGAAAAGAAGGTCAGTCAGTCCGAAAAATTGGGAAAACTTTGAAAGTGTCCCCAAGTGCAGTCACAAAAACCATC
>QMIH01000049.1:340145-375941 GCA_003987875.1 Clarias batrachus
ACAAAGAAACTGGCTGACATGCGGACCGCCCCAGGAAAGGAAGACCAAGAGTCACCTCTGCTGTGGAGGATAAGTTCATCCGAGTCACCAGCCTCAGAAATGACAGGTTAACAGCAGCTCAGATCAGAGAGCAGGTCAATGCCACACAGAGTTCTAGCAGCAGACCCATCTCTAGAACAACTGTTAAGAGGAGACTGTGTGAATCAGGCCTTCATGCTAGAATATCTGCTAGGAAACCACTGCTAGGGACAGGTAACAAGCAGAAGAGACGCGTTTGGGCCAAAGAACACAATCAAGAACACAATAAAGAAAACTCTTTGAATGAGAAGGTGTGTCCAAACTTTTGGTCTGTACTGTACATATCATTACTGTCTACATACGATCATGCTTACATACATTCACATACACATGTAGTGTATAAATAAATCTAATTACATTAACACACCTCTATTAATAAATACAATTATGTAACACAAGGTAATAAATACAATTACTGTATGTAGCACACCAGCAAAATAATGTACAATGGCCAATAAATATAACATCAGTTTGCCAGTAAATACATAAAACATACTTATAAAAGTAGATAGATGAATGAATGGATAGATTAATGAGTAAATGTATCTACCAGTAAATAAACTGATACAATACATCACATGAATAAAATAAAGCACACATGCTATAAATATGTAAATAAATAATAACCGTCAATACATAAAAGCAGGAAATACAAAAAAAGGAAATGCTTTACTTCTGCCTGTAAATTAAATATGAGGTGCACCGGTCAGTAAAAAGTGAAATTAAATAATGACCATAAATGAATTTTAAAAAACAAAGAGAGAGAATGCACCTAAATAAAGTAAAACACATTTCCTAATAGGTAAAATAAATCAACAAACTGATAAACACTTGCCAATGAATAAAATAATATGCAATGGGCACTAAAAAAAAATAAGTTTTTTTCTCCATAGGTATGGAGATTGTATAAATTGCTAAATAATTATAGCAATTATAAATAAATATAGTTAATGTTTAAATTGTGTTGACTTGGCATTATTTGTGAAATGTCATTCATCATTCTGATAACAGGCACAGTACCAGATTCAGTTTAAGGCTTTAAGTTAGCCTTTATTGGTCTTACATTACTGCACAGTGAAATTCTTTAATCTTTGCATATCCCAGCTTCTTGTTAGTAGGCCAGGGTCAGCCATTTTTACGGTGCCCCTGGAGCAGACAGGGTTAAGGGCCTTGCTCAAGGGCCCAACAGCAGCAAACTGGCGGAGCTGGGGCTCGAACCACCGATCTTCCGATTCGTAACTCAGAGCCTTAACACACTGAGCCACCACTGCCCCTAAAAGTCTCATGTCAGAAGTGGGATACGAACTCACACCTCCATGGGAGACCAGAACTTGAGTGACTGGTTTGTTTATTTTATCGTGTCTCTTCTGTACATTGTGTGCTAGTTATCAGGATCAGACCGGTGAACAGGCCGAGGATCATGAAACTGAGGAGCAGCTGCAGGCTCGTATCCTGAGCGCCGCGCTGGAGTTTGTACCCGAGCACGGCTGGACGGTGGAGGCCATCGCTGCAGGAGCAGAGGTGAAACAACGGAGACCTGATGATGGAGTGATGTGATTTGTATAAAGAGGTTTGCTGTGTAACATTCCCTTTTTTTTGTGCTGTAAGACTCTTGGGCTGTCGGCTGCTTCGGCTGGAATGTTTAATAACGGTGCAGGAGAACTGGTGCTGCATTTCATCAGCCAGTGCAACTCTCAGCTTGCAGACATTCTGGCTGAGCAGAGCAACCGGGTCCAGCTTGGGCAAGCAGAGTGAGTATCCAAGTAACTAATCAGGAACGGTTTATGTGAGGAAAAGTATCCTGGGAAGATTTGTCTCCAGCCAAATCTAGTACAGTTCCTGATCAACAAACAGAAGCTATACAAATAAATATATACTGAAATGAAAACTGAAAATAATAAAGCAGCAGCATGAAGAACAACAAGGTTAAAATAAATGACCTTTAATTTGAATTGAATCAGAGATAATTAAGTTGTTTGATCATTTGTGTGGAGGATGAGTCCAGGATGCTTTTCTGAGCAAATTTTTTTTGCTGTGTATTCACGTACATACTGTAAACTCTCAGTCCATTTGCAGATTAGGAATTAAGTAATGCACACACAATTCCATAAAAGGCAAAGCTCACAGAAAGGTATGAACGATGAAATTACAAATAAACAATGAACACAGATAACCGTGAGGACAGTTAGTCCTAAATATCTAATTAATAAAACAAATTGGACAAGTCTGATTTCCTTTTTTTCTAGTCACTCATCATTACATTTGTGCAATTACTGAAGAGATTATTGAAACTTAATAGTGTAACTCGAATAAAATTGCAGTGTAAAGTTTAAATTCTACAATTTGAAACGGATCATTCACAGATGACGTTAGTGAGTCCCTGGATATTTAAACCTCGAGAGTGTGAGGAGATTTTCCTTATCTGTAAAAGGGTGTCTGTGTGGATGTTTGCCAGTAAATAGCACTTAACCGTCTAATACACAAATATTACTGAAAAAATGTGTACTTTAGTTTTCTTTGATGTATGTGAGAAACTGGTGTAGGCCTAGAATCTGTAAAGATATATTTTATCTTAATAAAGAATAGTTCATTTTGGTCCTACTGTCCATATCTGTGGCTTTCAGAAAGAAGACGACCGATGAGTTCCTGAGGGACGCAGTCGAGACGCGGCTCAGGATGCTGATCCCGTATATCGACACTTGGCCGCAGGTGATTAAGCCGCTTTTACATGTCTTTTAAATATTCCTGTCCGAGTTCTAGAGTGTAAGTGTGTGTGTTAATGTATGACTCTGTAGGCGATGAGTCTACTGCTGCTTCCTCACAACATCCCAGACAGCCTGAAGCACCTCTCCACCATGGTGGATGACATCTGGTATTACGCAGGAGATCGCTCCACAGACGTTAGTGTCTCCTTTTACAAACTCGTCTATCTGCTCTCTCCCTTTGTCTCTTTTCTTGTGTCTTTGTCTGAAGGAGTCACTTGACTGCACTCATTCTTCTCTCACTCGATTCAATATACACTTGTGTGCTTTTAATCTGGTACTGAATTATGTGTGTTGTGATGCACAGAGTGACTGGATTTTATTATATTGTGCATTTCAGACACGTATCACTGCCATGTCACCGTGTCACACCACCCTGGTGATTGTTTTACTGTTTTATTCTGTTGATTTTTATGTATTTATTTATTTAATATAAAACAACAGTGGTGGACAAAGTATGCGGAAGTCCTCCATTTACATTTAAACTTGAAGAAAAAGTACAAAAGTAAATTACTTTTTCAGTGGTGAAGTTTGAACATCTGACCTTTCAATCAGTAGTCGAATGCCTGTCTCTCTCTCTTGCTCTATCTCTCTCTCTCTCTGAACTATCTCCATTTCTGATTTCCAACACCTGCTACATAATCGAGTGTTGAGATGTATTGGAGTAAAAGTAAAAAGTGTCCACTAATAAAGCTACTAAAGTAAAGTACATACGTGTGTGTGTCTGTGTGTGTGTGTGTCTGTGTGTGTGTCTGTGTGTGTGTCTGTGTGTGTGTCTGTGTGTGTGTCTGTGTGTGTGTCTGTGTGTGTGTGTCTGTATGTGTCTTGTGCTTTTCTGCACCTGATCTTTTAGATAAACTGGTACACACGTCGTGCAGCATTAACAGGAATCTACAACACTACGGAGCTTGTGATGCTACAGGACACATCCCCTGACTTTGAGCAGACTTGGACCTTCCTCACTAACCGTATCCAGGATATCGTGAATGTAGCCAATACAGCTAAACAGGTACAGAGGTCTTTACTGATCAGCGCTGCACTGTGATTCTCTGATCAGGATGATCACTGCGGCTGTTTTTTTGCAGGTGCAGGCGACGGGAGAAGCCGTGGTTCAGGGGTTGATGGGTGCTGCGGTCACGGTTAGTGCGCTTAATTACATACACAGCCAGCTATAGGCACAGGAATAGGCTTGTGCACCTGTAGTCAACTTGCCTGTTTTGTTTTACAATAAAAGGCACAGGTTGTGTTACTTTTTCATGATTTAGGAGAATGACATAAGAGACACTTTACATATTAAATGATTCTCGATTCAATCAGTTTTGAAGGGTGCACAGATTATTCCTCTTTGTGTTAAAAAACAACTAATTAAACTCATTTAATCAAATACTGACCCCTCTGATTTTCTCCACTGCAGCTGAAGAACCTTACAGGGTTGAACCAGAGACGATAAACCAGCCTCCAAGTCCTCCATTTCATCTACTATTTATCAGTCATGCCCAGCGTCCACAGCTTCATATGAATGTCTGTGAGGAGCGCTTAAGACACTTTGCTGTAAATGTAGTTTGGTTTGGGTTATTTTATTTCTCTGCTTCATTCATGATCACATTAATAGGCTGCCTGTGCCAAAGCCTGTACAGCTATCAAAATTTACACTGCTCTGAGAAATTTCCACGCTTCTCAACTCTGCTCAAATCTACCAAATAGTATTCAGGAACATCTGAACATTGAGTGATAGTCTTTAGGTTAGATGTGGTTTATTCAGATCAGTGCATTTTCATAGAGCAGGGTCATCTGTGCTGAATCAGACCCCATAGCTTTTTTTTGCTCCCTGTATAAACTTTGAAGGAGAAAAGATATATTGTACTTGACATTAAAGTTTTCATTAAACAGTGTGGCTGATCTGAGCTTCTTTATTAAAGAAAAAACAAATTTAGGAAAAAAAAAACTATTGAAAATTTTATTTAACATGTTTTTTTTTTGCTAGATGGAAACAACAGATTGTGATTGTTATAGCTTGTTTGTTACAACAACATAATTTAAAACCACAAAATGTACTACCTTAACGGGTTTAATGTGGTTCTGGGTCTCACTGGTGGTATTCTGTTAAAATAAATAATATACAGTATACATTATATATACAATTCCAAATTAAAGGGTTAAATGAACGAGTGTGCAATTTTATTCTGGCTATGAAAAAGATGAACTGATGGATTATAATGGTAAAGAGAAAATCCTTAATGGAAACCATTAAGGTTACTTAAAAAAATATTTTACAAAGTTAAAGGTTTCAATTGTAATTTATTTTTTAAATTCTTTTTAAAAAGTTAAAAGTTAAGTTTTTAAAAATAGTCTTAAAAATTATTTCTAAAAATGGTTTTAATTTAATTCATTTATTTGTCAATATAGTTTATAATATTTTAATAAAGTTCAATTCATTTTTATTTGTATATACTTTTAACAAGGGCATTTTTACATAAATATTAAAATTAATAAATGCTCACATTTATGAATTTCATTTTGTAAATTAATAATAATGCAAAGAGTTAACCATGGGTCGCAGTTAAAAGAAGCCTTGCATTTCATAATTAAAAAAGGAGTGAAAATATGATGGAAACGTTGTTTATTTTGGGCTTTGTATTGTTAGATACAATTAGAAAACAATAAACATATTAACATTAATACAATGTTATTTTAATAATTCTATAATATTATAAGGCTATATTAATCTGTATTTAAAAGCGCGCTTTTATTTTAACCGGAAGTGCTCCCTAGGATGAATCCGGAAGTGATAACGCGCCAATGAAGCGGCGGTGAGTGTTATTGTGGTGAGGACGCGCCGAATTCTGAGCGCTGTAGAGACGTTTCTGGAAGACACGCAGCGGGGTTTAAAGTGAATTATTGTGGAAGATGCCGTACGCCAACCAGCCGACGGTGAAAATCACAGAGCTGACGGACGAAAATGTGAAGTTTGTGATTGAGAACACGGACCTGGCGTGAGTGTGTTAGCTCTGATTGCTAGCCGAGACTGCTAGTCACCTCGAGCATAATGATGATAATAATAATAATAACAACAACAACAACAATAATAATAATGATAAACTAAACAGTCAGTAAAATATTAAACATTTTACTATTTAGCCTCATAATCCCTCTGTAATTTGAACAATGTTAGTGTTAATGTTAATATCTAAAATGATGAACAGGTGAGAAGCGATTGGTTCTGGTTGGACAAATATTGGGAAGTAATCCTGGTTACAAGGAAAACACAAATGATTACAATTATTATTAATTTTCTCCTTTTATTTATACGGGATCATTTCCATAGTTACAATGAATGTAGGGATTTATAAACTTGTTATCTTAGAGATGTTGATTTAGCATTTTATGTAAGGAGTCTCCAGTGTCAGTGACTTAAAACACTTAGGATTAAACCTATAACATTACATTTTCTGTTTGTTTTTTCCCCCTTTTTTATCATGACCACCTGTGTTGTCATCTTCTTTTGCCTGTTCCCGTTGGGGTCGCCACATCATACCATTTGTCTCCATCTAACTCTTGTCATTTCAACCCCCTGCATGTCGTCCCTCACCACATACATAAACCCCCCCTTGGTCCTTCCTCTTCTTTTACTACCTCTCATCCCTGACAGTGTGCTCCTCTTTACACGTATAATTTGTTACACAGTAACGTTATTCTCAGCAGTGACGGCGAGATAAAGGCTCGTTTAGGTTTCGAGGCTTCCCAGCAAATAGATTCACCTAAAGTTTTAATTTCATGTAGCGTAATTATTACATTACTCATTATACTGACATCTAGTGGACACATTTGGTGACACCGCGAGCAGCACAATTAATATACATTAGACATGTAGCTGCATTTATCATTAAAGGTTACACACACTCTACCAGTCAAATGTTTGGATGCACCTTCTGACTTCTAACTTTATTTCTTTTTACAATGTAAAACTATATTGTATTGCATCCAAAATATGCAACAATCTGCTTTGAACAGGTGATATTGAGATGTCTGCTACGAATGCTCTGTAAAGCCTTTATAACAGCTCTAATCCAAGGTGCTGTTTGTTAATTGATAATTTCTGAGGCTGGTAACTCTAAATTAACTTCACCTCTGCAGCCGAGGTACGGAGACATCTATGTGAAAGAGCCTTTACTTAAACCAGTTAAGGCGCGGAATTAATCAGTAACGTGATTCCAGCAATAGCGAGTCTCAATTCTCTCTCAAAAAAAAAACACTCTTAATTCAACAAAGTTTTTTTTTTTTCATTCTTAAAACAGTGTGGCTAACTCCATCAGACGAGTGTTTATGTCCGAGGTTCCAACCATCGGTGAGCGTCTTCACATTTACATTATGATCAAATGTAAGCAATCTTTACATTGAACATGTTTAATTCAGACCGTGTAATCATGTTTTGTAGCAATCGACTGGGTTCAGATCGACGCCAATTCTTCGGTTTTACATGACGAGTTCATCGCGCACAGAGTGGGTATGTGTACACGTTTTTATATTATCGAGTCTTATCTGTTTTCTGATGCTTCCTGTGTGTGTGTATGAGATGTCATGACATGTTCTTTGCTTCAGGGCTCATACCGCTGACCAGCGATGACATCGTAGACAAAATGCAATACTCAAGAGTGAGTCTATGGGTTTAATTTGATAATGAGATGTGGTTAGATAACTCTAATAATGATGATACAGTAGGTTCCCGAACTACAAACATTCGTAGATGTGAACAAATCACGGAAGTAGCTCACATGTGTTGTACAAAAAATAGTCACTGCAGTGCACCACATACCAATATTTACAATTTTTTCAATGTCCAAAAAATGTCCAGTATATTGTATAGCTACGGGAGAAATGAGTTGGCCTCATCGGTATCAATGAATCAGTCTGAAAGCACAATAATAGAAAATGGGTGTACTGTAAAGCTATGTTGATGATGAATAATCCTAATTTTGGAAAATCCTCAACAAGAGTTCACAGTCCAGTACTGTGGAAAACAGCTCTGAGACAAAATGGCATCCATTAAAGCTCAGTAAATACTGTGTGTTGTGCCTTCTACATGGGTTGAATTTATTCGAGGTCAGCGTACTCATTGGAATTGTTCAAAAAGTCTTACGTGCATTTATGGTTTTTGGGGAAATGGGACAGATGAAGCAATCAGATTTAGCCAAGTGGATTGGTATGCTATAGATATGGAATGCCAGGTGTATAAGACTCGCTTTGTTGGACTTGAGAACAAATCCGACTTATGAACGTGCTCCCGGGAACTGAACTCGTTTGTAAGTCGGGGACTTGCTGTACTCGATGTAGTATAAATGAAAGCATGACACACAAAGATTCTTTATCACGTATACAAAATGCTAGTGCGAGTACGTGAAGTGCAAGCTTTCATCCATAGTTGCTTTTTTGTTAGGACTGCACATGCGACGATTTCTGTCCAGAATGTTCAGTCGAACTCACACTGGACGTGAGATGCACGGAAGATCAGACGCGTCACGTGACCTCGCGGGATCTGCTGTCCAATAACCCTCGAGTGATCCCTGTGAGTCACGCCAGCCTGTATTCACGCTCTAATTGGATCATGCACACACACATTTTTGTTAACAGGATTTCACTGGCCCCAAGAGAAATCTCATCTTTTGTCTTTCTTTAGGTGACATCCAGAAGCCGAGACAATGACCCCAACGACTACGTAGAGCAGGATGGTGAGGATCTTTCACATTTAAGCATCGCATCGGTTTACTTCACTTTCACAAACCCTTTTAGAGCTTCTGTATTAAAAGCACAGTTTTATGTTTATGAGAAATTGGACACTGACAAATAACTGCTATTTTATTCATAATAGTTACCTTTTGTGGGATTCATAATTTGAAATGAGATACAGAATGAGGCTGTTTATATTAATATGTATTAGAGACGGGAAGCGATTTGATTTCTATTATGATTATGTGTAAGTATCGTGATTTTATTAGTATCCATATTGGATGTCGATTTTGCATAAAGTCTAAACAAACATGGGTGAGGTGTGGTGTGAAGAGTTTAGAATGCACCACCTCCAAGATTGTATAGGAACTCCAACGTTTTACCACTTCAAAGGCCAACTTGCATAAATGTTATATTTAATTTTAAAAAATGTAGCCTCTGCGTGGCGAAGCGATAACGTAGATTGCGAGTTCGAATCGCAAGTGATGCCATAGCCTCCAACAGCCGAGACCCTAGAGTGAGAGAAAGCTGATTGGCAGAGCTCTCTCAGAGGGGAGGGATGGGAGGGACTCTAGCGCTCTCACGTCAGACTCGGCTCTAGCCAGTCACGGATGTCTATGAGCTCATGGCAGCGGAAAAAGCGGATAGCGCTGTCTTCTGGTGCGTGAACGAGCAGTTAGAAGAGATAGCGCTGTCACATAGCAAAAAAAAAAAAATCTATTTTGTGATTTTTTTTATTTTATGTTTATAAAAAGTTTAAAGTGACCCCACACGGTCATTCCCGCACTCTTCCTCTGTGTGTCCCTTGAGCGCCACCCACATTCTTTCTCCGTGAGAGATTCTCCGTGTAACCTCGTCCCCACTCGCCCTCCGTGTCTCCACACAACCCCGCCCCCATTCGCCCTCTGCATCTCTTATCTAGAACAACTGAAGGAGTCTTCTCAGAGACAGGCCTATTCTTTTTTTTCTTTTTCTTTTTTGGATTTTTCCCCGTTTTAGTCGCGTCCAATTCCTCCCCGTCACTAGGGGGCTCCCACATTAAGGCTACTACTACCACTCAGCCGGGAGGGCCGAAGACTATCATGTGTTTCCTCCGACCCACGTGACGCCAGCCGACCGCATCTTTTCGAACTGCTTGCTCACGCACCGTTGGGGGCGGAGTAACACACTCGGAGGACAGCGCTATTTGCTCCTTCCGTTGCGCGAGCCCACAGACGCCCCTGATTGGCTGTAGAGCCGTGATTAATGTGGGAGCACTCTCAAGTACCTCTCATCCCTCCCCTCTGAGAGAGCTCGGCCAATCAGCTCTCTCTCTTTACCACTGCACCACTCGGAGGCCAGACAGGCCTATTTTTATTTATTTATTTCATTTGTGTTGCTGCTTGTTTTAAAAAAGGGAATGAAACCCAGTCTTCGCTTTTTAATTTGTTCACAGTCTGTTTTAATGAAAGTGCTTGTGACATTTCACATGTGACTTTGACAGCTGAACAATTAAAGAGAATATTATGATGTATTATTGTATAAATATTGAACCTAGAAGTAAAGATATAATATTTGGTCTGTGTCACCCACCCCTTGTCACTAGCAGTTATGGCGACTTACTTTTTAACTGATTCACGCCACTGCGATATAAACACTAATACATTTTAATTCGGCATCTCTGAGTGTGTCATGGCTTGACCTTTGATCCTGTCCTCTCGATTTCAGACATCCTTCTGGTGAAGCTCCGAAAGGGTCAGGAGCTCCGGCTGCGAGCGTACGCCAAAAAGGGCTTCGGCAAAGAACACGCTAAGTGGAACCCAACAGCGGGTGTGGCCTTTGAGTACGACCCAGACAATGCGCTGAGACACACGGTGTACCCCCGTCCCGAGGAATGGTGTGTGGTGGCTTTTTTTTATTTGGTTAAGTTAGAACTTTAAAAAGGCTGACCATAACAAAAAGTTTCATATATTTGTTTAAAAGGTCACAATCTCTTGCATGAGCTGTTCAAACAAGAACGTTAACAAAAAACCTTTTGATTTTGTATTGTTGCTGGAACCACTGGTCAGAGCCCGTTGATTAATTTTCCGTAAAGCCAGCTCTGACCAATCAGATTTGAGAATTTAATAGTGATACATAAAGACAAAACGCACAGACATTTATGTGCTTTTTATTTCCATCTCAGGCCGAAGAGCGAGTATTCCGAGCTCGAGGAGGAAGAAGTGCAAGCTCCATACGACCCTAACGGCAAACCAGAGCGGTAAGTGCTGCTGCATAATGTAGCGACAAACATATTTTCCTTTTATTACAGCTCAAAGGCTCTAAAGAAATATTTTGACTAATACTTCTCAAAAGACCTGACTGTATGTCCAAAAGTATGTGGACACATTACAGTACAAAACTGATGTTTTTTGTATATTTAGCGGTACAGTTTCACTAAAAACTGTTCCAGCATGACAATGCTCCGGTGCACAAAGCAAATTCCATGATTATAAATATATATGTTAAGGCGGAAGAACCTTGAGTGTCCTGCTAACCCTAACCTCAGTAATGCTCTTGTAGCTGAATAAAAACAGAAGAGTGGAGGGAGCTTATCTTCAGCAACAAGGGAGTAGACCTGGAATGAGAGGTTCATCAAGCATTACGTGTGGTGCTCGGGTGTCCAAAAACGCATGTGGCATATGTTTATTTAAAATCAAGAGAATTCCATTCATATAAAATTTTACAAATAATATGAATTCAACTCGAAATGTATGTAACAGTTTAACTGATAAAAAGCAAGATGTGATTCTTCATTTAACAAATCGTTATTCAGTATAAAACTATACTCTGCGCACGTGTTTGTGCTCCGCAGGTTTTACTATAACGTCGAGTCGTGCGGTTCTCTCCGGCCCGAGACGATCGTGATGTCTGCGCTCGCCGTGCTCAAGAAGAAACTGAGCGACCTGCAGACGCAGCTGAGCCACGAGATCCAGAGTGACGTCCTTACCATCAATTAAACGGGAGAGTTTGATTACAGTCTCTGTGTGTGTCTGTCAAGTTCACGCACTTGAGCGCAGAGTTTTGTAGAGAGATGTACAGCAGGGAATGGGTTTATATATTTTTTTTTATCTTGTTGAATGTGGGGATGAACCCATGAATAAATAATCTTGATAAATGCAAAACTGGATTTTGAATTGAATTACATTTACTATTCGGGGCTTTCAAGTCAAACTTGTGATAAAATTTCTTATTAATGAAGGCATACAACTGGTTGATGCTTTCAGAAGACTTCAAGCACAGCACTGTACAGTGATGAGACTCTTAGCTGCAGTAAAACATTTAAACGATGTTTTAAAGAAGGCTGTAAATGCCGATCTTAGCCGAGGTGGCTCGAAGTTTTACCCCAAAAAATATTAACAACTAACAACTTGCCTAACTCCTAGCTAGTATCAGCTAAATATCTATCAATCATACTGTTTAGATTAGATTTATCAATATCAGCATTAAAGATTAGCTTGACTCTGGTCATAAGGAGGTTTATGCCATATGTGTACATGTGTAGTTTTAGAGGCTAAATAAATAAATCAAACTTATCTCGTGTGATGAGACTAAAGCAGCTACATTTAACATGAGACATCACACAGACTGTCCCAAAAATAAACAGATTACTTTTATCTATACACTATTCTGCAAAATGTTGTAGACACCCGACCGATCATGCCACTGCTTGCTTGTTGAACATCGCTTTCCAGATTTTGCCTTTACATCCCTTTAGCCGCACTCTTCCACTTGATTCTGGAGCATGGCTGTGGGGATTTGTGTTCCAGTTTATCCATTCACCCTCAACCGCTGGTTAAGGTCTGAAAGTCTGTGCAGGACATTCGAGATCTTTTTTTAATGAAATGTGTCCTCATGCAGCTTGTTTGTCCTAATCTTTGGGCATCTTGGTTCCACCGAAAGGGTAACTGTAATTATAGCATGCAGACTAATTTGTGTGCTTTAAACTCTGTGGTAACAGATTGGGAAAGAATGACATATTGTGAAGTAGTAGGGATGGTCAGACGTGCACATACTTTCAGACATTGTACTTTTGAATGTCGGCGATGAAATGTGTATTTTATTTTTGACTGCACATGTAACCTTGAAATGGAAAACAAAGAACACCAGAGGGCAGCAGAGAGCATTGTCCGATTTCCAAACTTGTGTAAAAAGTAAAATTAATTTCTGGCGTCATCATACGAAACACACATTCACATTTGTATATTTATTACTTTCTCTTTTTTTCTCTCCCCGTAAAGCATTTTTAGGATACAAAGGAAAAGTCTGCTCACATCAACTTCTCTTTATCATCTTAACCCTTATTTAGTTTAGTCTAAATAAATATGTTGAAATGTACCGAGCTCTCAGTTGACGTACTTATACGTTGATTTATACGGTCATCGTTCCATCTGGGGAAAAATTATTTTCAGATTATATTTCGGATTATTTTCATAAATCCGCACGTGTTGCGCAGTGTGTATGACCCACGACATGTGCGATTTCTTTTGTAAATCATTCACGCCACACAAATCTAAATTTTAACTTCATCTTTTAATTACAGAATCTAAAAGAAGCAGGTGACAGCCATTAGCTCAATATTTAAATAATTTCTATTTCACTGAGACCTATATATAAATTCTTGATTGATTGAAATAGCATTGATATACTGTACGTGGAATACTGGCAAAATAAATAAATAAAAAACAAACCAATAAAACAAAAGGAAAAAACCCCAAACAGTTTCCCTTAAGAGTGTGTATTGCTTCTTAACCGATATCACATCAATTTTTGGCACACCACAAGTCAGCTGAATGTCATAAAAATCTCAAATATTTCTATAAATCTTTAAAATACTGTGCTGTTTTCTTTTTCTCCTAAAATAAGCTATATAGAGATGATCGATAACTCTAACTTCTCTAAGGTAGAGATAAGCAAACGGCTTGCTGCACTTTTTGACTGCAAACTTACACCAGTGTTTGTTTGACCATCTTGTGTTACCCTCCCTCAGTTCACACACAAACACAGGACACACACAAAAAAAGATGAATGATGAAACTCATGACCATGCTTGAATTTTAAAAAATAATAATAATAATTAAAAAATCAGTCTCTGATTTATAACTCATCTGAGAGTGTGACTGAAACAAAGCCTTTGGATGGATGAATCCGATTCTTCATCGTGAACCCAGGATCAAATCTAATCCAATGACCAAACTGACCAACTCCGGACAGTAACGAGGAGCTGATTAAACGTATCAGACTGTTTTGTTTCCCCCCTCCTTGTTAAATATATAAAAATACAATTTTAGTTCATAAAGTAAAACTCTACCCTGATAATACGTTTCATATAATACTGAAATATCTGTGATATGTTTAGTGAGTCCTGTGCTAATCTTGGTAGCAGTTATTCTCAGTGAAAATGTAGCAGGTGATGTCACAGGGACCGCAGTTTAATAGAAGGAAAAAAATTAATAAATCAACAATATCAAATATGACGTAACAGTCAGGTTTCTCTGTTAGCTCTTAAAAACACAAAAGCAAGCACGCTTGCAACCTCGCTCAATATTCTGAAGTTCTGGAGCAATAATGAGTGCTGCATTAAAGGAGAAATCCAACTAAGGTAGTGGAAATGTATGGTGGGTATGGACATTGGCCTCTGCGCTGATGATGAGTGTGATGGCATTGATGGAGGTGTTAACATAAAGGTTGAAGCTTTGGAAGCTCAACATGGTGTACAGATGAGGAGACGAGGGAGCCGGACAGATTGAAGGACTAAAGTGTCTCAGTAACGACACATAGGGCTGATGAAATTAAAATGAAAATAGACAGGATGAAACTGGTTGGCCTAGAAATCACTGTTAATTTCTAATGAAAGGTGAATATGCATATCATACAGTTTGGGTGGAGTTTTCCTTTATGTATTCCTTTACTGTTTTGCTGGCACTTTGTTAGCAAGACAAAGTATTAAATCCATCATGCAGTGTGGGAATTCATTCAAAATGTTGAATTTAGAAGTGTAGTTTTTAGAAGTGTAGAGAGCCACCACTGAGGCTATAAGGAAGGTCCTTAACGAGCAACGGAAGAGTGTTTGTCCCAGCCGTGTTCAAAATTCATCTATGTTAGATGAAGTTCCAGATGCTCTAAATTCCAGGGTAGTTGGACAAGGGTTCAAACCCCAGCACTACCAAGTTGCCACTGTTGGGGTTTGAACCCTAGACCTTCCCATCAGTAGTCCAGGGTTTAAACCCCAGCACCACCAAATTGCTCAGATGTATAAAACTTTCTTTTGGCTGCTCCCGTCGAAGGGTTAAACAGCGGATCATTAACTGCACACAATTTTTGGCACAGGTTTTTACGCCGGATGCCCTTCCTGATACAAGTCTCCCGTTTTTTTCATGCTCTCAGATGTATAATGACATAAAAATGTAAGTCTCCCTGGATGAGGTCATCAGCCAAATGCCGTTAATGTAAAATTTGCTATGTTTGTTCCCTTAACAAGAAATAATGACTGAATTTCTTTGCCTGTGATCTTACACTATGGAGGTCAGCACTGCCGCCTCACAACTTCAGGGTTGAGGGTTTGATGTTCTCCGCGTGCTTGGTGGGTTCCTGATCAGCACTCTGGTTTCCGTCCACAGTCCAAAGACCTGCAGATCAGGTTAAACCAAAGTCTGCCCGTTGAGTGTGTGTGTGTGCCCTGTGATGGACTGGCACCTTGTCCAGGTTATACCCCGCCTCATGCCCAAAGTCTCCTGGGATAGACTCCAGGCCACTATGACTCAACTTATCTACAGGATAAGTGGTATAAAAGATGAATGAATGAATAAATGAATAAATGTTAAAATGCTAACTGATGAAGCACTAAGAAGTAGAAGAAACTTTGAAGGACAAGCTAAAATTGCTGCCACTTTATAAACCCAACATGCACACTAAGCTTGTTACTAACTGCAGTAATGCACATCCGACACAACCCACTGTTAATGAACTTAACCTTTGATTATCGTGTTTGACTTTTATATTATAAAACTAAACACTCTGTTACCACAAAAACGTCCGGTTTCTGCACATGGCTTTCGGGGAAAAAAAAAAATAAACCTACCGTTAAACCACTGGAAAAAAAAAAAAAAAACTGCAGGATTAGTGAGACATTGTTTGTAAACCTTGCTTAATGGATAAACTGACTGACTCCAAGGTCAATGTCTGAAACAACAAAATAAGAAAGAATTAAACTTACAACATTAAAAAAAAAAAAAAAAAACGGTCCTGAAACACAAAAGTAAGAACAAAGCAGCACTGCAGGGATGAGTGATCTGTAACCATTCAATACAGTTACAGATCGACTTGAGAAGAAAAAAAAAATTCTCTTGCATTCAAATCACAAATTAACTATAAAATATTGAGTGAACTACAGACCGTTTTAAAGTTCGACACAGTACACATGATATATGATAGTGTTGCCTGCGATAATAGACAGACACATTCTGGTCATTGGATCAAATATACAGTAGATTCAGATCTACCAGCTTGTGTGCTGAAACATCAAGGGTGTGTTTCTGTAAAGGCATCTCTTCAAAAGATTTTCAAGCATTTTCCTCTAAACCTTACATAAACATCTCGGCTGTCTTAATCCATTTGAATCAAGTATTCATCAGTCGTTCTAATGGCAACGAAAAGGAAAAAATAATAGCTGACGAGTGAGCTCAAAATATTGGAGGAAATTGCAGTCTAGTCTATCAGCAGTTGAGGAACTACAACAAATCGCAAGAATGCAGTCAAACCTCACGATGTGGAAGACAGTAGATATTACTCTTTAGAAGGACTTGAGTGATTTTGACCCATTCTGACAAACAGATTACGTTCTTACTGCAATCGAGGACAAAATAATGGAAAATCATCATGTTAACACACGCGCACTCACAAGTGACACTTCGTGTTTCTGGTGAAGATGCAAGGGTCGTGAATATGTGAACTGAGGAACAGCATGACGCACAAAACGCGCTCATCTTAAAAATCCATGTATATCCCAGGTCAGATATGCAGAAGGAAGAAAAAAAAAAAAGCATGACTTTTCAGCCAATACACAGATGATCCTTCCCTTTTTGCTGAAGAAATATTCTCTGGATAATCGTCTTAGCAAAGATAGAAAATGGAAGGCCAGCTCTGCTGGTTCTTCGGTCCATTCACACAAGGCCTGAGTCTGTAAAACCCCAAAACAGCAATGAGCTCTAATGTGTGTGGGTGTGTGTGTGTGTGTGTGTCTGTGTGTGGACTGTACAGCGTGTTTGGCTTGTCGCGGCCCATCACTGGCTGGAACTTTCACATATAAAGAGGTTTGTGCTTTGTGCACATCTCTAACATCTTGTCAGAACCTTTTTCTTCAGGACATGAGTGGTCCCTAGAAATCCTTTCCAGCTGACAAGAAGGAAAAAAAATGAAATCAAGATATTAAAATAAGCAAAGAACAAAAATGAGCGAGGAAAAAAATGGAGCTCAAGAATGCTTTTGCTGTCCCAGTCTCATCTGTCGAGTAGCAGTTTGAGTGCACGCTCGATGTTCATGCGATGACCGACGCGCGTCACTCCCAGGTCAATTAGGTCCTGTTTCTGCAGGCTGGGCAGGTGTGTGCCCTCTATGTCGTTCTCCAGGAAGGCGTCTCTGTGCTCGGCCAGGTTGAGGCTTTCCAGCCAGTCAGCCACGTCCTGTTTGGTCCACGAAAGCACCGCCTTGGAGGCGAACGGCTTACCGGAGGCAGCCTGGAGGAAGGAGAGCGGCGAAGGCGAGCGGCTTCGACCCTGTACAGAGGACGTGGTGCTCACCGCCGGTAGAGAGGAGGAAGATGAGGAGCAGCTCAGAATCGGAGGAGGAGATGTGATGCTTGGGCTTGAGGGGTGCCGATGATGATGCAAGCTCTCAGCTTGTCGGCATGGCGATGGCGCAGGCACGTTTGGGCCGGGCTGATTGGTGAAGGACACGCCGGGGTTCGGCTGGGTTCCTGAGATGAGGGACACACCGTCCTGGTTTCTAAAAATAAAATAAGGAGAGGAAAAGGAAAAAAAAAAAAAAAGGGGAAGATTGAATTTAGAAAAATAAATCAGTGAAGGTGGCTAGTAAAATGTCAAGGTGACTGGACTTGTATTGCAGTCTTCAAGATGTTTCTTTCCTCGTCAGGGAGGATATATTAGGATATCATTAGTTCACAGCTGAGAAAGGGGCCTAAAAATGTGGACGAACATCTCCAAGTACAAGACCAGTCACCCTGACTCAAATGTCAGATAGAAACAAAGAATGAGAAACATAGGAGACAAGATAAAAAGAGACACGGGGGCAGAAAAGAATGTAAGCAATTCATCTTTTTTCAAATTTAGCAAAAATGCCCCAAATGTTTTGTTTAAACTTATAATAAATAATTAAACGCAAAGATGGCTTAAAAACTTTCACTGGTAATCTACACAAGCTTTAGAATCGGTAAAGATCAAACAAAAATAGCTACTTCGATGTAAGCACTGTGTAAATTGCGTATTTCGGGTCACTTCTTTGGTCTGTAAATAATCACAGATTTCCATAGTAAATGAGGCTCTGGATTAAAAAAAGGTCTGCAGTGGGAGGAGGCAGCAGTGTGTCTTTTTTAAAGAGACGTGCCCGATATAGGCGCACAACCCAAACTACTAATACACAGAGATCAAGCTGTGCCGCTTTTTAAGATGAAGAGAGCAAACTGTATAATCAGGCGAGTTGAAACGCAGTCACCTTTGTCATCACTAGTACTAGATGACATTTTTCTATTTGGGAAAAGGAGCTCTTGAAAACCCTCATGGGGCAGTTTATGTGCTATAATGACTGTGTAATAAATGGGTTGTGTTCCAAATCAGGCAAATACGCATACATGCACAAGCACTAACACACCACTCCCTCTTCTGTGCTTAGCTCTGTGTTCATCACACCAATGTTGCTCATCTCATCCTCAAGGCTGTTCTCATTATTAGGTTGCTAGGCAACTCATTCTTTCATGAGCTCAGCACACACACACACACAAATCTGTGGAGCTAAATGAATGTCTGTGTTACTGGGGCAGGTGTTGGTGATGGTAATGAGATGACATACCTCAATCCAAAATGAGTTCTACATCCCGGTGGAGAGTCTAGCGCTTCCCCTGGCTTTGGTGCTTTGTCTTTGTTGACATGTTGCAGGACAGAGTTAATTTCAGTCAAGCCTTGGGGTTTTGTCTCTGGTCCGTGGGGGTTTTTCAGATCCAGAGGTTCCCCCCAAAGCTTTGAGGTTCTTTGTGTTGGGGTTTTTAGAGGCTCTGGTGGGGCAGTTCCGAGGGGTGGTGGGGGGATTGATGAGGGTACCCTGAAAGAACTCATGGTCTCCTCATTTAAGGCGTCCTTGTAAAGTGCGTTGCTCTTGTTGACGGCGTACTTGGCTTTAGGCTTGGGCAGGACCTGTGCCCTGTCCACCAGAAAGGCCTGACCGTCTGCATAGACCATGCAAGTGTCCAGGGTCTCTCCTCCTTCCGACGATAAGGTGGAGATGCTGGATACAGTGGAGACCGTACTTGTGGTCTCCAGTTGGGGGTCTCCACTGCTCCGGCTGTCAACTTCAATGCCTGAGTCAATAATGGGCTCATAGGGTTCCAGAGGTCCGGTAGGAAAGCTTGGAGGTGTGCAGTTAGTGAGAACCGTTGGTCTCTTGATCTCTTGATCTCTTGAGTTGCTTGTGGTTAAATGTGGGTAATAGGGAGCAAGTGTTGGTCCACTCATGCCATTGGATTTCTGTTTCAGTAGCTCACTGAGTGCCCCTGCTTGATCTTCAGGGATGTCAAAACTGTTGGCAAACTCTAATGGTGGAGGCAGGGGTTCAGCAAACACAAACTCCTCATCAATGTCAACAGAGGCCAGAGGTGGTGGAGGGATTCCAAAGGGGAGTTTGACAGGCTCATCTACAGAGCTGACGGAGATCATGGTTTTTGGTGGCACGGCTGAGAGTGTCTTTGTTGGTGCAGGCTTTGCTGGAGCTGGCTGGTTGGGATCACGGAGCTCCCCAGGTGTGCTGTCAGGACAAACATCCTCATCCCTCTCCCTTTCTGACAGGTTGTTCTCTTCAGTTTTACCCCCATCTGTGGTATGAACCATTAGCAGCCCAGCTGACTTCTGCTGTGATGTGTCCACAATGTCAATCAGCATGTTCTTTTTTTCTTCTGGTCTTTTCTCAACCTTGCCCAGGTCCAGCTGGAACTTGGACTCAGTCTCATACTTGGATTCTGTCATCTGTCTCCGTAGGCCTCCCCGTGGCCTGCCCATGGTGGCAGTGTTAGAGAAACTCACTTCAACATTAGATCGAAGTTTAGTGTCAATAAAAAGTGGCTTGTTGAGGTCGAGTTTGGAGGGGTCACTCTTAAGTGGCAAAGGCTGTGACTGCTCCCTCATGGCACGGTCTCTGGCAGCTAATGCTAAAGCTAATGGGGAATTGGGGTCTAGCGGTTTCCCTGTGACAGGGTGAACATAGTTCCCGCTCCCTGAGCTGTAGGTCTTGTGAGCTGGCAGGCTAATAGGACTGTGACCTGTTCTAGTGTTGAGTAATTCCCGCACCATTGTGGGTTCAGGACTATTGAAGTCTGTTACGTTGCCGCCTCCTCGAGGGATGCTGAGCAGGGACGAAGGGGGAGCCATGAGCCGGCGTAGACGCTCATCACTGCTAAACATGCCCTCATCAATGGACTTTGAGTGTCGCAGACGAGGGGTAGGAGTGGGAACCACATCCTCATCACCAGCATCCGTGGATCTGAAAGAAGGGGAATTTCTGTGAACCTCCAGCCGTTTTTCCCTGGCTGCACTGGAAGTCATGGCAGTTGCAAAAGGGCTTCCTGTACTGAGGCCATCCTCTGGGCGTAATTGGCCTGGCTGATCGGGCGTATTTGTCTCAATCTCCATACTGCTACCCTGGCTACTCTTTCCGCTGCTGCTGGTGGAGGGCTCTTTGATGATGATGGTAGGTATGGGGATGGAGCAGGTCTTCTCTGGGCTGTCCTCTACATTGGACTGCTTTACAAGCATGCCCTTTCGCCTTGCAGGCTTATTTGGAACAAACAGCGCAGCATTAGCCATTTTGCCAACGTCAGAGTATGGGTTCTCGGGAATCTGGGCTCGCCGCATATGAAGGCTCTGCTGAGCAGTTGGGCTGTTTGTGTACTCCTCTGCATCATACTGTTCAGAGTTCTCTCTGTAATACTTGCCTTGGTCTCTCCAACCTGGGCCAGTGCTTGAGTCTCCTCTGTCTGAAGGAGCGTTGTTCACAGTAGGCGTTTGAGGTGTAAAGCCTGGTCGGATTGTGCCATAACTGTGTCCAGCAGGCGCTGGGGCATTGTTGTGGGGAGGAGACGGAGGGGAAATAGCCGGTGGTGGGGGGATGTCTTCTGAAGTGTCAGGCATCGATAGGCTTCTTGTAAATTTTAACATGGGAGGAGTAAGGAACTGCTTTTCTTCTTCAGTTACCCCTGTTTGAATAAGAGCAACCACTTCAAATGACATTATGCAAAAAAAAAAAAGCAATTACATATTATGTAAGTTCACAATATTTCAAACATAACAAAGAAACTAAAAGTGTCTTTCCTGAATCTAACATAGAAAAAAGCTTTTATATTAATAGGGTGGTTTTGCTGTATTACAACTTGATATTTTTCTTTGTAATGGTGAAAATAGAAAACCTTTTTGACCAAAGTAGAGTAATACTGCCACAAAAAATCTCTCATAAATACAAAGACCAAACACTAAGTCATGTACTGTACTGTCAAGTGTGCTAATGTTGAAAAGAGTTTTTTTACTTAGTACTTGCCTATCGATGTCTGTCGGCGGATGGTTCCTTTTGGTACACCCAAGAATGGGCCTTTAGGAGCTGTTGTTACTGGTGGGGAATCCACTGATGTGTCTTGGCTGTTACACAGTGACTGCACAACCAAAAAACAGATGTTTTAAAAACAATGTTCAAATGGGAATCGTAAATCCCATCAAAGTTGTACTGACTGTATTTACACCACAGATAAAAACATTCTACCCAACACTATGTGCTTAAAACAGTTTGAGAAAGGCCCACATATTAAGGTAATACTTTTTGTCATTTAATGCACATATAAAGTTATTTTTATACATATAAAGTTATTATTATTGACAAAAACATAATAATAATTATAATCATACTAAAATAATATATCATTATTGAGTCACAGGTCACATGCTTACATTCATTTCCGGGGCCACAGCAAAGCACCTGCTTGTGGGGCGGGGTTTAACAGCTGCCACCCTCACGTCCACGTTTGCGCTGTCCCACACTGGTTTCTGGGGAGGTACCACCTCCTCCACTTTATCTGCAAATCAGCACAGCATCTATTTTAGGGGTCAGGAAGCAACAGGACACTACGTTGTAAAATAAAATCAAGCCATTATCCTCTCACGGGATGTACAGAATAAAAAAATAACCCAAACCAAGCAAGGGAGAAGAGACAGAAATAAGTACATTGACATTGGTCAAGGTCAAAGCCGTGCAAGCTCTTCCCGATTCCGTGGGAATGTGTGTCTCAGCGGCCAACATGCTAGCGGTAGCGTTTGCTTTCATACAGCTCCCATGCATGGGAAATGATTACTTAGGGTGACGTGAAAAACAATCCTCTTCTTCTGAGCCACAATATCTGAAAGCTGATCATCTACACAGGGGCGAAGGAGAGGGAAGTTCAGTGTCTGATTTGCTGCCATCACATTTGTCAAGTGTGCATCTGGTTAAACGCACTCACACACATACACACAATTTCTTGTTTTATGTTTCAGACGTTAAGTCAATAAGTATGCAAGATTTACACCCCCATGTGGTTCCAAAACACGTGCCTTGTTTTAGCAGAGATACAGTAATTAAAAACACAATTTTTGTGTCTTTTAGTCAAGTAAGCAATTTGTTTATAAATATGTATATAATAAATATATGTTTTCATTTCCTTTAAAATAGAGTCTGTCTCATTAGGTGTTTAACACTATGATGTATTCCTGTTCAACGTAACTAGGTTTCTAATACTGAGACGCACCATGGACATCTTATTCGGCACCTTTGACCCGACCTGGTGATAACTGTGCTTCTGTTTGTTTTTTATCCGTCCATTCAGCTCAATAAAGCTGATGGAGGAAGTAAGATCGTTTCATCTGCTCGTCGACGTTAAAAATGAGTGCCAGCAGCTTTGCAATGAAAATATGGCATTACATTTTGCAGGTGGATTGTTGCTATATTAGACGTCTGCAGCAAGATTTCCATGACAACACCTCATTGCAGAATGATTCAAAGCTGTAGAGGGTCCTCTTACAATGATGGGTAGCTAGAACCCTAGTACATCTTCGTTTTTTTTCAAGAACCAGCTTTAACACTTCCAGTGGGGCATATCCATTACCAGCAGAAAAAAAAAAGATTTCTGAATGCATTTTCTCAGGAAAAAATTCAGGATTGAAGAGAATTCTCTTTACTAGATCAGTGAGTTGTCTATTGTATACATATACATACATACAGACACACACACACACTACCACTCAAAAGTTTGGAAACACCTAATCTAATTCCGTGCTCTTTCCAGATTTTTTATTTATTTATACACTGTAGAACAATACTAACGGCTTCTTTGAACAGTTGATATTGAGTATCTGTACTTATGCTCTGTAAAGCCTTCATGACGGCTCTAATCTGAGGTGCTGTTTCTTAATTAGTGATTTCTGAGGCTGGTAACTCGAAATGAACTTCTCTTCTGCAGCAAAGGAAAGGTTTTAATCTCGCTTTCCTGGGAAGGTCTTCATGGGAGCCAGTTTCATCATGGAGCTTGATGGGTTTTTGCAAATGCACTTATACCAGATACCAAATACCAGAATACCAGAATAATGGTCTTGCAAGAACTATTCCCGATAATAAGTGACGTTTTCTTAATTCTAATTCTAAGCTTCATAAAATCGAAACTTAATTTAAACTTGTTTCCAAACTTTGACTGATATTTTATACATATACATATATTTTTACTTTACCTTACTGAAATTCTTGCTTGTTGCTTACTTCCTTATATATGACCTGACTGCTATCTAACTCCATCTATCTATCTATCTATCTATCTATCTATCTATCTATCTATCTATCTATCTATCTATCTATCTATCTATTAAATAATGCAGATATTGGTCAAAAGTTAATGTTAATGTTCACATCAATGCGGAAAAAGTATGATCACTTTAAAATTATTTATGGCACGGTTGTTAGTGCCACATCTAATGGTTTGAATATGTCTGAAACTGCTCATCTCCTGGGAGGGAATTAAATACACAACAGTCTCTAAGGATTACACACAATGGCTCAATGACAAACAAACAAAGAAAAAAAAACCCATGCAAGTAGAGGGCTTGCAAGCAAGCTCAAAGACCTTGCTCCAGAGGGAGCAGTGGAGGATGACCGGACTGTTCTGAGCTGATAGGAAATGTTAACTGACTCAAACAAGCAGCCTTGGATTACTTGGAGGTAGATGAGCTACAATAGTAGAAGACCACATCAGCTTCCACTCCTGTCACCCAAATGCAACACAATAATGCATGTGTACAGGTTAGCATCAGATTGCTGTTCTTGGCTGACAGCAGTATGCTTAGAAATGACTTGAATTACTACAGACTTCCTGGCAGCGCAAAGAAATCTGGCCATGTTCCCCTGACCTCTCTTATCCGCCCACAGAACCTGTCCCTTACTCAGTGCTATTCTGTGTAAATTCCAGTGACTGATGTGTGTGAAAATCCCAAGAGAGCAGAATTTCTAAAATCTTCGAACTAGCCCTTCTGGTACCAACAAGCATGCCATGATTCAAGTCACAGGAATTAACCCAAGATCCTGATCTGTATCAGCATGCGCTTATCATTGTCCTTCTGCCAAGTGATTGAATAATAGTATCACTGCATAAATGAGCAGCTATACAGATGTTCCTATTAAAGCGGTGTATACAAAAATACAGCATTTTTATTAGTTATGTACCTCTATATCAAGTGATTGAAGAAATACAGATATGAATATGAATGTGTGCAACGAAAGAGGTTTTTGCTTTTTTACAGAACAGGTTTGAGCGAACTGAGTGAAGATCGGTACTGCTTTATGTATTTACAGCAGTAACCACCTGCTCAGGGTCACAGTCATGGTTTGGGAATCACCTACAGACATTTGCGGTGGGTACAAAACAAAAATATTAAACATATGCGAGGGATAAAAAAAAAAAAATCATTTTTGGCAAGTTATACTGTATTTGGCACCAGTTAGAAGACACAAAAGAGATTTGGTTGACACCGAGGAACTTTTTGAGGCAGAAATCCAATGTTCAATGTTTCCCAGTGTTACCAGGGGTAGAGCCACAGAGTTATGTTTAGTACAAAAAAAAAATACTGCATTAATATCGCTACAAATATATACATAAATAAGTAAAAGATCTACATTAAATTGCTTTCATAAGTGTACTGAGTGTATATGCATTTAAATATTTAATAAAACCCGGCTGTTAAACTCACCCTTCTTTTTCCTCAAAGTAGCTATAACATAAAAGAATATCCAGTTTTATTCATGAACGGATATGCATACATCATTTACATAAAAGAAGGAGGGGATTCAAAACAGACGAAATGGCATTGACCTGGATAAAATGTAATGCCATAACACACAGTTATCACCTTCCATGCAACTTTCTACTCTACACAAAATGTGATCAGAACCAGACAGGACAGATCGAACAGCAACAAGACACAAAAAACGTGTTGTGGCAGAAACCTTTTTAAATCTGATGTTCTTCATGTTCTTTATCTAATGCTGTGCAAGTGCGGGTAAATCTGTTCAAACTGAACTGGAGGAAACTGGCAGCGGGAGCAAAACCTGTCTCAGTATTGCTTTCTGACGAATCAGATGTTCAATCAGAGAACGAATCCGTGCAACCTGACGCTGTAAAGCGAGACCTGATCGGGCTATAAATATACTGCACGTAGACGAATATATAAATAGAGATACATTTCTCTGCTCGCGGTGGACGTTTTTCATACTAAAACACAGAACTGACTGGAGGATTGTACGTGTTTTCAAAATATATCATGACCCAGTAAGATAATACAGACTAGTTAATGCACTTTACAGAAACAAATATAGAGTCAAAGACCACTAACATCCATATTCTGTGACTCAGAATCCACACACACACACACACACACACACACACACACACACACATACATACACAGGGTATAAGCATGCTGAATAATTACAATGGAAAAACAACCTTACCTTTATCCACTTTTATCAGACAAAAAAAACAGAGATAAAGATAAAACATGAAACATGAGCACATATCAAACCTATTAGCTAGATTCACCAGCAAACAGGTCAGTGACGTCACTTTTAGCTTGTTGGTTGTTTGCGGAGAAATGGAGCTATAATGTACAGAAAGCGTTTCTAAAGCTAACTATTTAAACACTCAATTAAAAAATAGCTTTAATGGCAGATAAGCAAAGCAAAGTAAACTCTACAAACTAAAGTACGTCCATGCACCAGAGGCACTAACAATCCCTACTACCTAGCTTACTCAAGTAAGCTTTGTGTGTCTGCACACTGACTTCTACACACATTTAATGTCAGGCTGAATGTGACAGAATAATAAAAAACGTACACATTGTTATATGTTTTTTTTTAGCATTTTTTGTGCGTCACTGAATATTTTGAGACAATTGTTTTGATTTATCGCTTTCAACAGAAGCTAGCGATAAGCACATCATGCTAAACAGTTATCTACTGACTAGAGATAATAGTCGACATTCTGCCAGGCATCAAACATCAAATCACCAATTTCACTTGATTACAACAAACTATATTCTACTAGGGCTGCATGATTCTTGCTAAAATATGAATCACGTTTTTGAGTCCACAAATCAGGACTTTCTGCTCTCTTGTGACGGAAGAAGAGAGCGCGAGTTTAAGAGTTTGAGAGAGAGAGAGCACAAGTTGACCATGCAAGAGAGAATTTTTATAAATGCTCCAACTCTAACAAGTTAACTGATGAAGTCTGTTTAGGTCTGCTTTCTCGTTACATGTCATGTGACAAGTGACAGCAGAACACATTAAATGAGGGAAAGCAATTAGAAGCGATTGAGTTGTATGACCAAGTCTAATCTCTGGCCTGATTGGTGAATTAATAGCGTTTTGTTTTACACTGCGCGAGTGTGACCAAGATATAGCAATCTGGAACATGTGTACACATGAATGCAGCGTGATCTGAACACGGGAAAAATACATGCAAATGAATCGCTGTTACTCAGAAATGAGATGACGTGTATTTATGAATCGGAGATTTTTTTTTTTTTTCCCAAGTAATCGTGCAGCCCTGTACAGAAAAGTGCATTCGGCCTGTGCATTCCTCTGTTGGTGTGCTGGTGGACAGCGCTTACCCAAATCCTCCAGTTCTGAGGTCATGGATTTGGATCGCATGGAAAGTGCGGCGGACGGAGCTCTTCTTGGAGGGGCCGGAGCTTAAATATAACAAAAGTAAGAAGAAAGAAGTAAGAAACAAACAAAACAAAAAAAAGCTTTAATTAGCCATAAGATAGCATTCATCGGTTCATATTCTGATTCATAGCACAGAATTCTGCAGTGTGTAATGGGTTGCAGGGCTCCAGATGGCGAGTGAAATGGTCACCGATGTGCTTAATGTTTTCATTTTTGTGACTAGTTCCCATCCAGACATTTGCCAGTGGCAGCCGTTTCCCCCCAAAAAAGCTTCATTTAACACTTAATTTGATAGTATCTTTTGATTGATTTTTACATTTCTTATTGAATTACTTTTTTCCTTTTTGTCCTTTTTTTATTTTTTGAGTCCAGTAGCGTTATAACACGCACGACATAGCTTAGCTAACTAGCCAGAGTTACATACTGTTTGTCTCTTGTTTCTTGAATCAATTTTTAATTGAGTTCAACATGAGTTCGCCTGGTTACTTTATCAAAAGGGTTAAATTTTAAACTTTTAAAAAATTTTATTTAGCTTCTAAATATTTTGAATGTATGAACCGAGGCACATACACATTTATGGTTTTCTACAGTCCTGGGCAAGACAAGCCAAAGACAAGCCAGTTCAACACACATACACACCACACACACACACACACACACACACACACACACACATACTGTATTTATAGTCTGTGATTAATCACAATATTAAACTACTCAGATTTACTTGTGTATAAATGTGCAATGTTGGAATAAAGAAAAGCATGACAAACTTGTTAGAGGAAACAAATTATGCAGTTTTATAAAATCTCAAACATAAACATTTAATCAATGTTCAATTAAAATCTCTCAACTGGGACTGGCACCACTTGCAGTTTGGTAAACCCCCGATAACGAGGCTTGAACCTGCCCTCAGATCCGAAAATCAACAATCTAGAGCCCTAGCCACCTGAGCCACCGCTCCCACATCTTATGTTTAATGTATTCTTGTAATAATAACTCCCCTTGATAGTAGCGTGAGCACTGAACTTTGGTTTTATCCCAACTTCTATTCGGAAGCTTTTTATAATGAAACTTGCCGTTCAGAACACCAGATGATCATCTTATTATCCGCGTGTTTTGAACAGCAAGTTTTGGTTATTTCTTGTTAATGTTCCCTAAACAATACAGCAAAAAAAAGATAAAAAGCATATAGGATTATAGTTATTTTATTGTTAAGGAATAACACGTTGCACAGATTCATTGTTGTCATTAAATCTCAAAGACGCGACAACTATCCATGGTTGGGAGTTCAAAAGAGCAACATGAACGTGAATTAAAAATTAGATTAAAACATTCTTTCAATAAAATAAATCCACTGCCATCATCTCTGATATGAGGAGATATTTATAATCTTAGCTGCTATTGCAGGTTAAAGAAGCAGTGCTGATCTATAAGATGTAAATCTGAGAGGAGTCAAACGAAACCCACGTAATGAACGTACCTTTTTTTCGAGCTGTGTCATCGGGGTCGGGATTTCTGCTGACAGTCACGACTTTGATGATGAGATGATTTCCCCCGTGACGGATCATATTAACCACTTGTTTGTGGCCCACCTTCACCACGTTGTCTTTGTTGACCTGAGAGGGAAAAATCAGAAGAGAACCGAATGTCTAAATCTGTTCAACATGAGACAAAGATATAAACAACAGAACTCGATATTAAGCACGTTTCTAGACACGTATAATGGAATATATGTTGTCCTGTAGACTAGAAGGTATTCAAATGCTTTTCCTAAATCTACTATGTGTGTATTTTGCAGCACAGCTTTTTCCTTCCAGTGTACAGCCACTGAGATAATGAGATAATGGTCCCAGTTGGGCTTCCCTGCAATAATACAGTCTAACAATAGTAGCGTGAAAATAACGATCAGGCAAAGCGGCTACGTTCACAGATTCCGCTATTTGGCTCAGACACCAGTCTTTTAGCCTTGACTGCTTCTTTGTGTTCTTAACTGATTCGTATCTGTCCATACTGTGACCGAAACGCTGCTCTGAAACAACGTGCATAATAAACCTCTTCCAGACCAACCACATCTCCTGCATTTGCAACACTAAAAACCTTGCTAGGCACTTGATCTATCACTGTCGTCATAACACACTATCACGAGCCAGCAGATGGGTTAAAAGCTTGTGAGCTGCTCCTGATCAGGGTGAGAAGGTGCAAAAACACATATCGCTGATTTTACAGCTACTACTTGCACTTCTGTAACAGTATTGCGAGTTGAGACTTTTTAAGAAGCTGCACTGAGATCCAAAACATAATAGAATTGTCTGAACGCTCCGAGCGGAATGTCACTTCTACGCCTGCTAGATGTTCATGAAAAATTCACAACGAGAATTAATCTATGTAGTTCGTCACACAAGTGAGTATCCGAGTGACAGGGCACTTTACAAAGAGTTTGTGAGCAACAAAAGTGAGCACTGAATCAGAATCAAGGTGTCAGGCTTACAAAATGAATGTAACCAGAGTGCGGCCAAGATCCAAAATTGATCTAATGGGAAAGTGTCTGCCCTTTTTGATCCCACTGAAGTAAATAAATAAATGAATGACATGAAATAAAGCTATGGTGCAAAAGCAACCCCAGATGGTAACACAGCCTCCAGAGGTTTGTACAGTGAGATGTGCTTCCCTTCTTACCGCAACGCACACATCGTTCTGAAATAGTGTGAATCGGACCACATGACCTTTTTTACATTGCTCAAAAGTCAAGTCAAAAAAAGTGGTTTTCTTATGACCACACAGATAAAAAATAGACACTTCAACGCACCAGATACCAATACATATTTACAACTATATACAATATTTTTAGGATGCAAATGATTGTATAAAATGTCCAAAGTCTGTTATATGGTATGTGTGTGAGTGTCGAGGTACGGGAGAAATGAGTCGGCCTCACTGGTTTCAATGAATCAGTCCGGGAGCACGATGATAGAAAAGGTCTGTCCTATAAAGCTGCCCTGAAGGTCAATGATCCTAACTTCGGAAAATCCTCAATAAAACTGGAGTTCACAGTCCAATACAGTGGAAAACAGCTCTGAGACAAGATGGCGTCTGGGATTCCCCTCACGAATCAAAGGCAAAGGCATTGTCAAAGACGACAATGTTACATTTGTGAGATTAATTTACTTAGACACTATTCGCTTTTTGGCCACATGATGGCAGTGTAGGGAAAGGGGGCAGATTTAGTCGAGTGGATTGGTATGCTTAACATTGTATATTCATGTCACAGGTTTGCAAAACTCACTTTGTCAAACTTAAGAACAAATCTGACTTACGAACGTGTTCCCGGAACAGAACTCATTCGTAAGTCACTACTAAAGTAATCCTGTACTTTAAAACATAGCTGTGATTTCTACTCTCAGTTTTTACCAAGCATCTATACCGAGCCATTTAAGTGATTAATTTTATCCCGACCAATTTCTTCAACACATTGAAGGCACTATCCTTACAGGTTTTAATAATGTACTGCATTAAAAACCAATTCAAGTCATTTCAGAACTCCTTAACTAATTTCGTTATTTGAAGCGGGCCAATAATTTGCCCTTTCTAAAGTGATGAATTTTCTTTGATCAGACAGTATGTGTGTGTGTGTGTGTGTGTGTGCGTGTGTGTGTGTGTGTGAGAGAGAGTTCGCGCATGTGGGTTATACATGCTAATTATTTAATTATATTGCTAACCCGATGTTGATTTTACAACAACTACAATGTTTAATTCATTACAGATGAGATTATGATTAGGAGTTTAATGTTACTGACGGTTCAGGTTCACCAATTTCTCTTTCTTTCCCCTTGCTTTAAAAATCCTAGTAAGGTTACAGAGAAACCGGAAACTCTCCTACAACAAAGTCTTTCCGTTGCTGAGAAACTTCACAAAGTGGCATGCATGTTACAAACTCCTTCCAAATGTGTAAATAAATTTGTCCTAACAAAACATCACCACATAAAATGCGGCTTTATATTTTCCATTTATTATTAGTCTCAAGTTTTGTGTATGAGATGTTACCACAGAAACAATCTTGTATTACTTCGAGTGCATTAATGTTGCATTCAGCACTACTGCCCGAGCCTTGCTGTTATCTGAAACTAACTCACACGTTCTAATCCAAATCGATTCTTTTAACTATACTGTGGTATTGATGTTAAACCTAAAGCATGTTTTTTTTTATGGCCTTGTATAGTTCTGGATTTTTATTTTGTATGGAGCTAAGCTTGTCATCACAAATGTGCAGCAAGAACAACCTGACCATAAAAAACCTTGTCTAGCTATAATGCAGGGGAGCAAAAAATAAAAAACTGCCATTTTTGTTGCAATAGGTATGTATCAACAGCACAATATGTCACGTCAGGACTTCAAGTCAAATCCTGAACATCAACACTTGTGACCCGTGCTGATTTGGAAATTTATATTCACACCGCAGCACTTTTCATAACACTGTGCTTTTCACAAATTCCCCCACCTCTCACTCACATCTCTCTGTCTCTGCGCTTTTTATCCCTTTAGCATTACTACGTTTTCTAATCATCGCTGTTATAAAAGATCACTGTATCTGCCATGTGGCCTGATCCATGGCTGCACATTGCACTTTCTGAGAGCAGCGTCGTGTACATCCGACATGTTTTACTGGCATGCTCGATAAAAAAAAAATTCTTGTGTGCTCTAATTATTCTCCAAACACTCCCTGACGCTCTGCGGATTGCGTGTCAGAAACGAATCTTGTGAGTGTTTGTGAAAGGCCAGATCAATCCTGTTGGTTTAAACTTTAAGTGGAGGCATAAAATCTCCTGACACGTTATTACTGCCTGATTTGTCCTGCATAAAAAAGAGGAAAATCCCTGGCAGTGGTGTTACATATGGATAGAAACACTGATTCACCCACGACACTGCGGTAATATGGAATCCTAATATTAACAGAGGAGGTTTGAATGATGCAGCTGAAACAATTATTGTGAATAGTGCATTGATTTCTGTCTGTATTTACACTATAACCAGAGATAGATAAACTGCCAGGCCTATTGGGCATATACAGTGGCCTTGGTCACTAGATATAGAGGGGGAAATAATTGATAATTGATTTAGTTATGTATCGCAATTCTGTGGTGATTCATGTATCGCTAAACTGACTCCAAAATCTTTTTTTATTTTTTACATTTATAATAGAGATGCACTGGTCAATCAACCTGTGACTGGAACTAGCTGTTTTTTTGCAACAGAAATGCTATTTATGGTGTGACATTATCAAATGTTAGCACTGTGTAATTACTAATGTTCAATTCAGTTGTGAAGCTGCTAAGGTATGAAACTTTTTCAAGTGAAAATCTTAAAATTGTAACAAAATGTGACAAAATTGTAAAATCAAATTGAGATATTTCTAAAATCATGATACTTTCAGAATATAAATATAAATCCAAAGGACACCTAGGTGTTATGGCAACATCACTCTGAGAACCAGATTAAATTTACATGGGGTCCTGGAGTAATTTCTATGGTGGCCAAAAAGTGCAAAACAAAATAACAAAAGCGAAAATGAAATACGTTTAAAAACAAAATAACAAAACTGAAAACAAAATGAAAAAAAAAAAAATTACAAAAAAACCCTAAAATTACAAAACCGAGGACTAAATGACAAATTCAAAAACAAAATAACAAAACCAAAAATTTTATAAATTCAAAAACAAAATAACAAAACTGAAAACAAAATGAAAAAATAAAAAACAAAAACAAAAAACAAGATAACAAAACCGAGGACTAAATGACAAATTCAAAAACAAAATAACAAAACGGAAAATGAAATAAATTCAAAAACAAAATAACAAAACAGAAAACAAAATGAAAAAAAAAAAAKAAAAAAAAAAACAAGATAACAAAACCGAGGACTAAATGACAAATTCAAAAACAAAATAACAAAACGGAAAATGAAATAAATTCAAAAACAAAATAACAAAACAAAACGCGGCAATTTAATGTCCAGTCAGTGGTAAGAACCAATAAATCGAAAAAGGTAGGCATGGTTTACGAATGAAACTCTTATCACATTTTAAGGTGGTTTTTCGGTTTGTTAAAATATACAGGAAGTCTCACGTGAATGCCATGAGGCTGCAGTACTTCTTGTACATCTCTTCCAATCAGCGATAAGAATTAAATTCATTTCAATAGACCTACCTTTTCCGGTTTGACTGAATTGTTGTTGTGTTTTCTCATTTTGTATTTTGTTTCCGGAAATGTTGTTTCTGATTTGTTATTTTGTTTAGGGTTTTGTTATTTTGCTTTACACTTCTCTGCCACCGTAAATTTCACAGGTGTTAGTCTGTGATTTTGTTTCTGTTCAGATTAGTCAGACCTTCTTTTTTTCCCTGTGCTTCTCTGAAGAAATGCCTATTTGATTTGGCCTTTCCGCTACCCCAATCACTTTCTTCCTCAGCACATTCTCTGGTATCAGCCTGGACCAGCCTCTTGTAGCCACATGTAGTTCTGATTTAACTGATTTATTCCTTCAAGTTTAGTAAAAGTGCTGGTCAGAGTGATGGCAAATCTGGAATCTCTCCTGAATGCTGTGGAGACACAGAAATTCAGTCCCTGCCAGGGCACAGTGCTCACACACATGCTCAGAACAGCGACCGCTAAAAGAAAGGTGGAGAACGTGCACCTCTCCAGTCAAACACTGGTCCAAGCTCAGGACTGAAGAAGGGATTTTGGATTTCTGAGGCAGCAACACGACCCACTACCAATGAAAATAGGCATTTGAATATTTTACACTAAACATGTTTGAGCTAATTGGCTACGGCAAATTTGGGTTAAATAAAAAACTGTTTAGTTAAAGGCAAAATAGCCACACAGAAAAGATTTCCCCCCGCACAAAAATCATGCATTTAATAAAATGCAATAGACAGAGCTACGTCTGCTCTGAACATGTCTCTAGAGGAGAAATAAAAAAATAAATGACCTATATTGTCTGTTCGCATCCTCCTGAGCAGCATAGCATGAAATTAGCACAGTGCTGTGGAAAAGACTTAAAAAGGAAGATTTAAGATAGCAGGATGCTTGCACAAAAGGTTATCTGAATTGAGAGTGGGTAACCTAGGAAACGAGCTAGTACGCTGAACAGGACTGCATGATGAAGGTATTTATGCCTTGCATTATTCTGTGCGGGCATGTGTGTGTGTGCATGTGTGTGTGTGTGTGATTTGTACATGCCATGTGTAATAGCAAGAAACACTGGGAGGAGTCCAAACACAACTAAACACACAAGAGGATTTAATGTTATTACGCAGAACACAGGGATCAGTTATCACTCAGGCCTGTGGCATCTTTTTCTCCTCAATAAAACAGGAGATGAGACAATCAATCTGGAATCCTCTCGAGGCCCCAACCTTTGTTGAAAACAGTCCACGTTTCAGCTCTTTTTCCCCAATTTGCCCTGAAATAAGACAAGGCTTTTCCGGGCCACTGGACTGCCTGATTACATCAAATCATTTTTAATATTTAATCACAACCCTAGTATGAGTGTAATGCATTCTGCCATTCCTGTTCTCTGTCTTGTTTAATTTGACCATCATGACTTAATTGAGAGCTCAAAGTCAATTTCTTTCGCAAGATATAAAAAATGCAAATAGAACAAGAGCTTGCAAGAAAAAAACTAAAAAGAAAAAGAAAAAAATAACACATGCTGATGTCACTGGTGAAACCTCTTAGCATCCACAACACACCAAGCTCACTTCCTGTGGAGTAATCTCATTATGCTGGACTGCCAATTCACTCTGGGCCAATACATCTAGATCATTTTATTATATCATCAATCTGAGCGGTCTGGAGCTGCGATACATTTCCGGGAACTTCCCTCGACAAAAGTCCACCCTGTGACGTCAACAGTGCAGATGTCGTTTCCTCCATCCGTTACCATAGTAACATAAGTACATTGGATACCTGTCAATAGTGCGGAAATGAAATAGTGAAAAAAAAAATGTATGCCATCATAAAACATATACTATTGAAACGTGTATGCATTGTAAAAAAATTTTATTCATTATTTACAAGACGTACAAAAATTTATTAATTATTTTTTGACAGATTATTAGCCTATAAAATACAGATTTCTTGACAAAAAATAAATATAATATTGTGTGCAATTAATATGATGTTGTCCTTCAGGATAATAATGATAATAAATATATTTTAAAAAATTTCACGCTCCAGCGAGGCACACTAACTGACGGGATATTTTTCGTTCCCTTTTCCGGTGAAGTGAAGACGCGTTGTTCAGTAGTTCCCTACATCGTTCGCAGGTCAGTTTGAACTGAGCAGTTTCGCTCCCTGCGGTTTGGAATCACACTTAACATGGCGGAACACCCTGTGCGTTATACTTCGCAGAGTACTTCGGGACGATCAGAACGCACCCTGGAAATACAGGCTCAAGCACACAACTTAAACAGGAAGAAAATCCTCATTACCTCATATTGGGTGTGTTCAAATGACAAAAACATATACAGTGGAACCTCGGATTGCGAGTAACGTTGTTTACGAGTGTTTCACAAACCGAGCAAAGATTTTTAATTAATTTTTAATCGGAAACCGAGCAAGTATTAGTTCACGAGCGCCGAGTATCATGTATCACGCATGCAACACTTATTTTGACACCGAGCGTCACTCTTTCACCCCCCCCCCCCCC